>PQWD01002114.1:0-20749 GCA_019425675.1 Leucinodes orbonalis | reverse complement strand
ATATCTGGCGCAAAATGGGGGAGACCTATGTCCAGAGTGGACTGCGATAGGTTGAATAGGATGTAGTTATTGCAGTTGTAGGTTGGTAATATGGAGTCATAATCATCAGCATTTAAACGTCCCACGAGAGGCATGAGCCTACCCGTATAGGGTAATGAAGCCTTAGTAGTCGACGCGGGCCCAGTGCGGATTGGACGACTTCACACACACACCTTCGAATCTCTTCGCAGCGCGTGTATGGTTTCCTCATGATGTTTTCCTTCACCGTAGGAGCGTCGGATAACGTACATATATTTTCAAAAATTCGAAAACACATTGGTACGTGTCGGGATTTGAACCTTAGCCCTCCGTAGGAGGGCGACAGTCCACACCATTGAGCCACCGACGCTCTATATTAAGTTCAATTTATTCATAGATGCACGTTAGCATGTTGTATGTTCTCGCCATCACCGCGGCAGAAAGCTTTGCGTTTGAATGTCGTTTGCGTTAGCCCATTTAGATGTCTAATGAGTTTTAAAGACTTTCTGCATTACTACGATGCATTTTATTGCCTTCTGCTAGAATCTAGCACGTAATCATCATTTGCTTTCAAACATGGATGTCATACATTATATTGATACCTGCCTATAAGGGAAGTGATTCATAGAAGTAGGTATTGCTCTGCGCATGAGCAGATGATACGTCCGAGGTGTCGGGGGCCATCGTCGCGTATCCCTGTAGGTTCGCACAGTCCCTATTCGCGTAACCGGCATGTGCCGGGCCGCTTTTCTCCCCAAACATATGTTAGGCTACCAAGCCCCCCCCGCAACGCCCTAAGCCGAGGTTCGAGTTCCGATCGGGGACGCCCTTAGGCTCGTTGTGTAAATATTAAGGCTGAGAGCCATCTGCGCTCGCCACTTGTCCAGTGAAGCTGTAAAGGCCATCTGCGGCCAACAGGAGTAGTCAGTTCGAAAAAAAAAAAAAAAACGTCCGAGGGGCACGAGCCTAACCGTAAAGGGTGTATAGGCCTAATTGTCCACGCGAGCCCAATGCAGATTAGCTGACTTCACTCACAACCATTGAATCTCTTCGTAGGTGTGCGCAGGAGAAAAAATGGGTTGTATTATTCGGACGGACGGACAGACAGACAGACAGACTTGACGAATCTATAAGGGTTCCGTTTTTTGCCATTTGGCTACGGAACCCTAAAAAGTACGTACTATAAAAATAAAGTGCAATAATATTTTCATTTTATAATATTTTGCATTTCGCAGTTTCTATTAAATATCTATTCCTATCGGATACTAAAAACTAATATCACTGGTATTATTCTGTATTCTAAATTTCACTTGTGACTAAATACAAAATAAGATTAAGATATGAGATACAGTCAGTAATAAAAATATTTTAAATGCTTTAAATAGTGTTTGCGACTATTAAATAAAAATCAGCATTATCAAATCAAATTATGTAAAAGAAAGTATTTTCGGTTTAGTATTCCTTTATAGTATATAGTATTATATAGTATTGTCATTTATACAATGTAATTGTAAAATGATTATGACAATACTTTATTATTAAATACGGGTGGCAGCCCTCAGTAGGGGTGGTTACAATTTGTTTTATATTGGAGCCCAAATCCTAACCGTGAGACTGTAGAAGGGACTAGAAGGGCATAGTTTCCAAAAGTGTGTAATGATATCACCAGATCTCGTTTTCACAAATAATTAGAAACAATGGTATTTAATAATTTATTAACCTATTTATTTATCACATTTAAATTCACCGCCATTAATGACTGCTAAAATCTTTGGCGTTATATAATTCACTATATCCTTACCATATATGAAGTCCAAATGTCCGAATGTTTTATCCGCTAGTACGCAAGTTGTGGCATTTGAAAGCTTTTTCTCTAATTCTGCTACGTCTCTGATATCACCCACATAGTCGTTTTCACTTCCAATAAAGTACCATGGCATGCTCACAGCCTCTAAGTCGAATTGGGGAGGTTTCATTGATTTGTACTTTATTAAATTTCTTAATAACCCAAGATCACGCTCCGCGAAACCGTTGAATACCATCTCTCCCCAACGTTCGAAGTTTCTAAAAGATGTGCCAGCTGGGACATGTCCTGTCAATGTACGTAGAGTCTCGTCGGTAATTTGAAATTTGTTGTATCCAAGCAAAGCGAATATTGCAACAGAACAGAAGGGGTACTGTAAAGGGCTCAGTCCGCATAACACTCCTCCGGCTTGTTGGACAAGTTTGCCGTGAGCTAAAATTTCAAAATTTCCTCCGTTCCTTCCTTTACCTACAATAGCGGTCATCGCTTGAATTGAGATGACAACGAATCTAGAATGCTTTAGAGACGTTGTAACCGAAAGTCCGAAACCAGCTTTAATTTTTGAATTATATTCCGGTTTTTTGGCACACAAAAGAATACAAATACCGACAGCTTGGCTGTGACCGACGTAGTTAATCTGCTTCTTCCCTGTTTGTTTCAGAACAAAGTCAATGATGGCTGGCAAGTCAAGTAGAGCCATTTCATCTAAAGCAAAGTCCCAAAACTCGCTGTCCTTGTCTGGATTTAAAGAGACGTGATTTCGGCCATATCTGTTACCTCTGATGTTGGGTATCCACACATCGTTACATGCGTCAGCGTAGATATAGCAGTGCGCTTTGCCAGGACCAGGGATGATGCAGTCATCGCTACTGAGATATAAGCCGTGCATGAATACTAGAGGTATTTGATTTTCATCTGCAGGACAGGAAGCATTTCTTGGTATACGAAACAGCGATAGTATGTAGCCATCGCTGGTTGTAACGGTGTAATTCTCTACTGGTAACCATCATATTCATACTTTCAGGGAATGCGAGATCATGTCGAGCGCGAATATCGAAGGGGCTTGTCAGATTTGAAGATTCATCCCCAAGTACCGTTTGTAATAACGTAACGGTGAATAATATCCATAGCTTCAACATGCTTTTGTGCTTGTTATCTGAAAATAAAACCATAATTAAAAAAAAAAATTATTAGGTACTTTTATTTAACTACATATTAATTATTTATTAATAAATTTTATTAAATTATAAATAGTAATTATTTATCAATAAATAATTAATATGTAGTTAAATAAAAGTAGATACATAAAATATAGTTGTATGGTAATTTGAAAATTAAACATATCAATTACGACACACGGACAAATATCATGTGTTTATATCTATGCAACCATGAAATTTTTTGGTGGGTTAGTATTTACAGTTAAGCAAATAAGCCTTTTTTGATACTAGACACTTGTGACCTCGAAAATTAAGATCTGGTGACACATATTTTCTTTTTGTTACGAGTACAAACGTGACTAAACTATCATAAGCATAAAATTTACATTCAATTAATAAAGATATGACGGAAATGTTTTTAAGTGGCGTCCGCGGAACCAAAAAAAGAAGCGAAGGTCGGCCCACGTGTTGTTGGCCACAACTAGGTGGATGGCGATCTAGTTATGGCGATAACCGATGGACATTGACTGCTAAGGATTTTGTACGAAAATCATTAAGAGAGGCTATTTATTGTTCAAGACTAGTCATAGTAGACTACAATGATGATTATACTTATACGATATGTCCTAAAGAAAATCATTAAATTGTCAGTACGCGAGGTACTCCTTTTTTAAAATCATATTGTTCATACGTAAGAACAAACAGCCATAATCTTTCATTTTACTTGGGGCCGTCATTAATCACGTGATCTTTTTTGTTTTTTTAACCCCCCCCTCCCAGTGATACGTAGTGAGGTATAAGACCACCCCCCCCCCCTTCTCAACATCACGTGTATTTTTATTACCTACAAAGAATCTTAAAATTTCTGAATATTATATTTATATACAGTATAACTATAATCTTATTTTATTCTGAAATTAAGGACCATAATAAATGTTTACTACCAGGTTGCAAGTTTTTTTATTGCCATAAAAAATAATAAACGGAGAGGTGTATCATAGGAAAAACATGTATTGTACTAGTTGCTATTGGCGAGTCAATTATTATTATATTTTTACAATACATAATATGATAAAAATTGAAAATATATTTGCTTTATATAATTATTTTAATTACAAATGAATCTGTATTCAACACAATTTTTTGAAAAGTAATACTGAGTTTCTTGCTGGTTTCTCATGGAAAACTACCTCCCGAACAGTGGTACTTCATTGACATTCATAAGTGTTCTTTAGGACCTAACTGAATAAACACTTTTCATTCATTTTCAAGGTAACACTACACGCCCGGCCGCTTATTTGTTTAAAAACCGCGCGTTTGACGAAAAAAATAAATATGAGATCTTACTACACCCCCTCCCCTTGTGTTATTTTCGTGATTTTTATCAAACCCCTTCCCCCCCTTCAAGCCTCCGTAATTAATGGACAACCTTTTGTTGAAAGTTAAAGATTATGGCTCATTGGTGTAGACCGTGGCTTCGATCTGTAGAGTGCAGGTTCAAATCCGTAACGTACCAAGTTTTTTCGAATTTCGAAAATATAATAGTACGTTTACCGAAGCTCTTACGGTGAAGGAAATCATCGTGAGGAATACATCGAATGCCTACGAAGAGATTCAAAGATTGTGAGTCCGTCAATCCGCACTGGGCCCGCTTGGGCGACTAAGGCCTATACACTTTTTAAGGTCAGGCTCGTGCCCCGTGGGGACGTAAAACGAGCTGATGATGATGACTCGCTCTTTTAATGTTTTTTTTAACTATATGTTTCGTACATGTAGGTACCTATGTTCAAAAGATTACTTGGTTTTCATCGAATGGGTTTTTCCAGGTTAATTGACAATCAGACTAACGCTGCTATCATAGTTTCTAAACCTATAGCCTTAGACGAGATGTCATAATCACAATAATATTTCTAGACTCTCAATTAAGATACCAGGTCTCTCAATTAAGATGGCAGGTCTCTCAATTAAGATACCAGGTCTCTCAATTAAGATACCAAGTCTCTCAATTAAGATGGCAGGTCTCTTAATTAAGATGGCAGGTCTCTCAATTAAGATACCAGGTCTCTCAATTAAGATGGCAGGTAATTCAAATTGCAACGACGTCATTGCTTACTTAAACCTTTCTCTCTCTTCAACCTATTGCAGTCCACTGCTGGACAAAGGTCTCCCCCATTTTGCGCCAGATATCCCAGCCCTCCTTAACCCTTTGAGCATAATGAATCCAGACACAATAGTAAATCTATTGTTTCTGACGCTTCTAGGTGTCATTGGCGATCAAAGGGTTAGTTAGGACAGCAAACTAGGATAATTCGCACAAAATGACTGTATGATTTATATTTATCGATCACGAGGCCACCTACGACACCGATCCTTTCAATTTATCGAGCAGGATAAGATTCTTGAAACTTTTGAACAGTTACAGCTTGATAGTAGGTATCACAGCTTTTTCGAGCTAGCTTTTAAGGTGCACAAAATGCTGAGCCATATTATTTTTTACGAATAAATTTGACGACCTATTTGGTGTTGCGGTTGAGAGGTCGGCTGCAACACCAAGGGTTCAACAAACATTTGTGTGCATGAACATGAGTTTGTAATGGTCTGGGTGTTTTCTATGTATAATGTGTATGTATTTACAAAAAAAAATGTATATATGTATATTTATCCGTTGTTTAGTACCCATAATACAGGCTTCACGCTTAACTTGGGACTAGATGGCGCTGTGTGAAAAAATATAAATAAATTAATCAATGTACCTAAGTATGTTTAAATTTTAAAGATTGATTGTACATAAACATTTGTATAATTAATATGTTTCATTCAAAACCCTAAACCGGCCAATAAGCTTATTGACTGGAATATTGTCCTCTCAGTAAATAAGGGTTTTGAACGAGGCGGTCGGTTCAGTCATTTAACTAAATAACCGGTTATGATTTTGCCTGTAACAAATACGTATTGTTTCTTATAGAATGTCGCTTAAAGTAAATCGGTATTAAACATAACCTACTTATAAAAGATTCAACGATACAAATAAAGAGTACTCACTTGTATTAAATTGAGATCTTGTTTATTTCACAGTCTCCTTCCTTCTGCTCGCGTACCTTATTATTTTCTGCTTAAAATACTAGGAAGGTATTTAAATTACATTAGCTATCTTATTTGTTACCGCACCTGAAATGTGCTTAGGGTTCCACATTATTTATAAGTGGTTCAGAGAGTTACAGTCACTGGAAAAATAAAAGTATATATTATCGTATTATTTTATGAAATCAATGAAGTTGATACATTACGATCGTTTGGTGTAATGGTTAGACACAGGCTACAACACCGCGGACCGGTACCGATTAGTACAAATATTGTGTGCATGAACGTGTGTTTGAATTGGTCTGTCTTGTTTACTATGTATGAATTTACAAAGAAATAAATATAGTTAAGTATTTTGTCCGTTGTTTAGTATCCATTTAGGCTAAATACTTTGTTTGGGGCTAGATGGCGCTGTGAGATAGTGGTGAATATTCGTTCGGAAAAATTAACGAAATCATATGATTTACATCAAGTTTACTTTAGTTACAGTTACAAATCAACTAATTCACAGTTAAAACAAGAAATAAAGAACTCATAATTGTGTAGTATAAATGGTTAGCTGTACTGATAGTCGAGGTACGAGTGGTATCAAGCGTGTGCTATATAGTCTGTAAATTTTAATGAAAAAGCCATTTTAAAGTTTTTAAAATAAATGTCCATTAAAAGCAGAATAAGATCATAATAGATAAGATATTAAATTAATATAGAACAATATACCAAAAAAATCGAGAACATCAATTAAAAATTAAAATTTGTGCCATTCTAAAGACATCATAGGGATGTGGCATCGACAACGACTAGGGAAACGACAAATTCAAATAAATATATTAATAAAAGCCGTCAAATTTGCGTCAAGAATTAGGGCAGGGAGCCGGTTTATCCCCGAAAGAATTCACAAACCCAATGGCCGATGTTTTAAGATGTATTGGATGAACGACTGCAGTTTGTAAGCGGAGTATACTTAAACTTCTCTTTGCTCATGGTATGTCATTTTGGCAGGATTTTTGGAAGAGCCAGGGGAGAGAGAGTAAGAGCGTGGCATGTATCTGTAGAATACAAAAGTCGTGTTCAATACATGTCATTTATAAAATGAAAAAAATACGGTATAAGAGCGTTGTTGTCTCGATGACGCGCAGTGTGGTATTGATGAAGAAAACTGTCTATCAGTTAATGGACTCAATCAAACGCCTCTGTCATGGCAGGCGTATAAACTTACCAGTGATCGTCATGACGTCCTGTTCACTTGTTACATAAAAAAATGTCACCGTCGCATCGATTGTGTTCGAGTTATGCATGAATACATTTATTTGGATTAAACTATCCAACTTCGAAAGAGAAGCTAGTAGGGCTGGGAGGTACTCAATAAGTTGCATCAAGTCCTTAGTTGTATTAAGTCCCAAGTCCAAACGAAAGTCATTGAACCATTGTTAAGGAGTTCCTAGGATTTTTGATCTGCCAGAATTCTTAAATTAAATTGTAATGGTTTTAATTATTTCAAACACTTGAGAAATCTAGCTAAAATTTTGACATGCCCTCACCTCAACGATACCATCACAAGATTTGGGGCTTAGTGAAACATAGAAATTTGTGAATTCAGTCCATAGTTCTACCAAAAAATACCAATTGCAAATTAAAAAGAAAAAAATATTTTTTTAGGTTAATAGAAATGGTTAAATAATTATTTCATAATATTGATGTCGTTAATATTTTATTATTTTTTAAAATATTTTATTAAAATATTATTTTTACAATTTTGAGATATTCGTGTTAAAAATAATCACTGTAATCAGTGGTGGATTTATAAATTTGCCGCTAATAGGTTAACATTTTTTGCCACCCCTACTATTTTGAAATTAATTAGAATTAAGAATATTTTTGGTGTGGATACATTTTTTCCAAATTGCAACTTATATTTGTTAGGTAATTTTAATATGAATAATGGACGTAATGTGTATTGCATATAATTTTTTTTTTTTTTTATTCTCTAAGAAAAAAAATATATGGTGAAAATTTGCCGCCTCTCTAAGCTGCCGTCCTAGGCTCCTGCCTACTAAGCCTATTGGTAAATCCGCCACTGACTGTAATAAATACGCTATAATGATAAGAAGTTACATAGAAGTTTCCCTACATCAAACACTGATTTTTGGGACCACTTTTCCGAAAAAAATCGCCAATCGTTTAAATCGACGAAGATAGCCGCGAACAAACATAAAAACAAATTACGGTCAAATTGAATAACGTCTGCTTTTTGAAGTCGGTTAGTTAAAAGCAATTAGAATTGCTAAATAAACATTATCTTGTTTACATTACAATAAATAATTCAGAGTGGTCCGTGAAAAACGTGAATGTTTGACACACAATACAGATATAATGTATTTATTGAGTATGTAGATAAGTTGTTATTTATTCAAAACTGTTTTTAAAACGTGATCAAGGTACTTTCCAAAAGTCGTAGGTATTTTCTTTTAACCCGACGCAAAAAGAGGGGTGTTATAAGTTTGACGTGTCTGTCTGTCTGTCTGTGTGTCTGTCTGTCTGTGGCATCATAACTCCCGAACGCATGCAGTGATTTCAATTTAGTTTTTTTTGTATTAAAGGTGACTTATGTGCGAGTGTTCTTAGACATGTTTGATGAAATCGGTTGAGCCGTTTAAAGTTGTGAGGAGTGAAAGTGGAGAGTAACCGAATGACTGCAAATATACTTGGATCAGTAATAATGTGACTTTAGCCTATTTATAGAAAAAAAACTAGTAATTAATAAGTGAAATACGAACGAGCTTGACCTTAAATGTAATCTATACACTTGCAAGAATCTAAATTGTAGTAAGTAAATTACAATATACTAAAATCTAACTTAACCTAACCTACCTATAAAAAGTATAAAATAAAAATTAAATTAAAAATTTAAAAAGCCCCCGACACAAGAACTTAAGTAATTTCCCTTTAAAAAGTAAAAAATAATAAAAGAAACTTAATGTTTTTTTTAGATTTATTAATAGATTCTTAGGTACTTTAACATTAAGTTTTCTTTTATAATTTTTACTTTAAAAAGGGAAATTACTTAAGTTCTTGTGTCGGGGGTTTTTTTAAATTTTTATATTCCGTACGTACGGCAAAAGAGTAGTCGATTCAACGGTGAAGTTGAGTGATACTCGTTGTAGTTGAGTGATCTGAGGTGGTGGTTACCACCTCAGATGAACAATAAACTATCAGATTCATGTTACGAAGAAGTGTAGTTATACTTATATTTATAACATAAAACTATTTAATTAAATTTTTCTTAACGCGTCATTTAAATGGTATAAAATTAAAAGCACGAGCACACTACTATGTCATTGTGACATGATTATGAATGAAAATTTTGCCCAACCGACGCAATGGGCGGAATTTTGCCGCGGACACTTTGAGTGAGCTTGTGCATGTAATAAGTTTATCGTATATGTTAGACTATCATGGACTATACACTTGGAAGGAGCAACGCAAGTGCCTGTTTTCCGAAGAAGCCATGAGTTCGTTGCCGACCTTTTCAAAGTGACAGGGAAAAGAGAACAGTCAAGGGAAATAATATTTAAACATAGCTGACATTATATGCCTATAACTGAGAGATACGAAAGGGGGAACTAGTTGGTAGACTCGGTACTGAGTCGTCTAGATAGGTGCCAGATATCGTCCTGTGTAACAGGAGGGTCTTGCACTTCTGTGTTTCGGATGAAAGCACTGGAGCTAGTAAAATTACCGGGAATAAGAGACCTAACATCTGTCGTCTCTGGTTACGGGCGCAGTGCAGTGTTGGCGGAAGATAATGACTACCTTTTGTTATTGATTTCCTTCAACACTACATCTGTCATGGTCAGGCGTATTTCTTACCACTAGATGAGTGAACTGACCGTCCCGTTCACTTATGACATAAAAATCATTTACACTGATTACTAGTTTGCATACCTATGATACTAAAAAATAATATTAAATATATAAATGAAGCAGATATTCATAACATATTTTTTGGCGCCGTTAAATATTTTGCGTTGTTAGATTTTTTAGTCCTTTTGTGTTGTTTTTATATTTTCAAACAAAAATCTCTAAACACTTATACAAAAAGCCGTTGAACAGTAACCAAAAATGCTGATCGTAATTGTCCAAATATTTCGGGTGGGTACCGATAAAAATCTTTAATTTTCCCATTCCGCCTTTTCATAATCCGGCGTTGAACGGTCACCGATAGAGACCGCGAGGGACCATAAACGACGACAGAAAATACAAAAATGCTGTAAGGACCGATTGTATCTGGTATTTAGATTTACAATAAACTAACCAAATGCACAATCACCACAGACATCTGAATATACAATTAGACTGGACAAGCCGCCTAGTTTATAGGCAGTCCCAGTGTCGCAATTTCTTTTCGGTTCTTACCTGTGCAAAGTTGTTATATTTCTTGGTAAATTTACTGATTCTTTGCGATGATGGCATGTTACAATTGCACAGGATGGCATTTTGGGAAAAAACGGTAATTTCCTCTAATATTCGTGCGTCTTGACTCGTCTCACAGAGCGTAAACTGGAAGCCAGTGTATGCTCGTGAGCTTTCATTTGTCGCACTTAAAAACGCGGCTTGCCCTATCTCCTGTATTGGGAAATCTGTGACAATCACCAACAAATGTCAACCAAAAAAATATTCGAGCCGCTTGACACATACGTTTAGTTATTATTATATTTACAACTTAAAATTATTTAATAAAATTTTGACCTTAACGCATCATTGAAATGGTACAAAATCAATAGCACAAACATACAACTATGTCACTATGACATGTAGCGAGCGACGTGATTATAAATGAATATTCTGCCCAACCGATGGGCAGAATTTTGAAGTTAGTTTATTGTTAGTCTGAGATCTGGCATTATAATAATAATGAATATCCACTAACATTTACACAGCGCCATCTAGCCCCAAACAATTAAAACAATCTGGCCTGTAATATGAGTACTGGTACAACGGATAAACATACTTCTATAGTTTTTTTTGTAAATACAAACATCCAGACTACAAACGAACATGTTCATGCACATAATATGTCTATACTGCCCGGAGATCGAACCCGGAACTTTGGTGTAGTTGTCATTAGTTTGATTCTCGCTTTGATTTAGGCCTTCCTACATAGCACATACATACAAACGTAATTAAGTTTGATTTCTTGGTTCTGTGCCCTCATGCATGCTGAGTGCACATGCCCTTGGTATTAGTACAGTGTGAATTGGTGGGGTATTTATTGTTTCATCGCCAAAATTTATTTTTCTTCGATGGTACTTCAAACCTAAAATAAAGATAGTTACAAAATCAAGCACACCTCGTGGTTGGTAATTGCCGCTTTTAATAAACTTTTAAAAGAAACAAAAACCCGACTGCTAAGAATACCTACTGAAAAGAAAAAAACCAACTGTACTATAAAAAGCAATCACTGCAACCATTATATAATTACTTATCATTGTATTGCAGACAGGAGACAAACATATGATAACACAATTTATTTCTTTAATTACTCTACATATACATTTAAGACGTTAAGCCTAAAGAACGTTTTTAGGATTTGTTTGTCTCCTACCTGTCATGAAAAGTATAATATTGTTTGCCCGTTATGGTAGACCTTGTTTTTCCCTTTTCAGTGAATATATTTAGCAGTCGGGTTTTTAGGTTATTTTTAAATTACAAGTTTATATTTAAGACGTTCTATTTAACATAGATATTAGTTGAAACTGCTCTGAGCACTGTTATAAAATTTCTTAAAAAATATCTCATAAGCTGATTATTTCGTAAATGATACGTTGTATCGAGAAATGGCTTCGACCACAGACATCCGAATATACAATTAGACTGGACAAGCCGCCAAGTTTATAGGCAGTCCCAGTGTCGCAATTTCTTTTCGGTTCTTACCTGTGAAAAGTTATTATATTTCTTGGTAAATTTACTGATCCATTACGATGATGGCATGTTACAATTGCACAGGATGGCATTTTGGAAAAAAACGGTAATTTCTTCTAATATTCGTGCGCCTTGACTCGTCTCACAGAGCATAAACTGGCAGCCAGTGTATGATCGTTGAGCTTACATTTGTCGCACTTTAAATGCGGCTTGCCCCATCTCCTGTATTGGGAAATCTGTGGTTTCGACGCTCATAATACTATTTTTTTAGATACCTATTCAATAATAACCCACTCAAAACTTTTTATCAAACTTTCAAAATGGTGTTCTAATTCCGCCATTTTGTTTATATTATGCTTTTAATGTCTCGCGCTATGAAGTCAATCTAATAACACCTCATATGTTAAATCTGTCAATTGGTTCCGGCTGCAGCAGGGCACTCTATGTTCTAATTTACATACATATATACTGAAATACATACATACGCTGAAAAACATAACCCTTGGGCGTCTGTCGGGTAATAAGAAAGTTACAAAGGGGTAACTTTATCTCAATCCAATCCATTTAAAGGGGAAAATATTTATCATAACTCTGATTACATCTATACGACTTTTTTATTATGTGAACTATGATGACGTTCGAAACCCAAACTTTTTTATTAGTAAATATTTGACGTTTGTACGTATCTTGCTCAGATATATAAAACAAAAACAATATTTTTGAGATGTGCATCTCACCTGTACAAACAGTCTATTTAATTATACTATTTAAATAGGTGTATCTACGTACACATACCTACATACATACGTACATAGATACTGTAGAATCAGCGTAGCGCGCTAATTCTAAAGCAATGGTAGAGTCAATCAAATTGAGTATGTTTACTTTTGTTTATGATTTTTCACAAAAACATTTTGACGACCCACTTGGTGTCGGTTACTACACCAAGGGTACTGGGTTCGATCCCCGGGCAGTACAAACATTTTGTGGATGAACATGTCTGTTTGTATTGGTCTGGGTGTCAACTATGTATATGATGAACGCTTATTCTAGTGCCAGTATCGGGCCGGTGACGTCCTATACTAAGAAGATACCCCGCTTTCCTCATCCAGCCTCTAATAGTAACCTTTCGCAAGACATTTGTCTATCGGGATGTCCTACGCCTAGACGCGGTCTTTATCCCAGAATACGTCTGCCATAACTCAAAGTCAAAAATGCTTAAATCAAATAAATTATTAAATGAGAATTTTGAATCGTCAAAACAGAAGTTATTTTTAATGAATCTACCACCGGTTCGGAGAATGTTATCTACCGAGAAGACTCCGACAAGAAACTCGTGTAGTTACTCTTTTTGCTTCATCTAAGGTTACCAATATTGCCTGCGGATCAGCGAACTGAAGTGGCAGAGGCAGACGAGGTTAGTTTTAGCCAAAACTTGTTACTCATCGTCACACATCAATAATATCTCAATCAATAGTACATAAACTAGACCACTAATTACCCTATCCATAGCCCTTATTCCTTTCTTCCCATATTCGCAATAGTCCTTGCACCGAGCGGGTGCTCGCTTTGTGTGTACTCCCATAGTGCGGGCAGAGCGAGCGGCCGCTCGGTGTACACATCACAACTCATTATTTTGTCTCACAAAGCCTCTACGTGTTGGACCCATGTCCCCACGCAAGCTTCAAAGGACCGGTCTATGAACCGTGAACTCCTAACAGAGACTACAAATAATAATAAAAATGGTTTATTGCTCTCATAATATTACATTCATACAATGGTTTTATAACAATATGTAATAGTTAATGATGATAGCAAAAGGAAGCACCTCAGCTGTCACTGGCCCAGGTGACAAGCACCTAGTCAGCGCTGGTTTTCAGTAACTTTCTCTTCTCTTCGATGTTAGGCGAGAACTTTATTAAGAAAGTAATGAGGGCTTTAAAATTACTTAAAAAGGTATACATGAAAAAACCAAAAAAAAAATAAAAGAAAATCAATACCATATGGCACCTAAATTGTGTGTGTGTTTGTATGTTCGTGAGTGTGTGTTTTTGTAAGAAATATATTTGAATTACTTAAAATAATCTTTTAGGGGAATAGTGAACAATATTCCACTTTCCACGTGTAAGCTTTTGATCCTGTTTGTTTAGGTTTCGAGCTGCCATGAAAAAATGTTTCTGTATGACTGATCGCGAGGTACCAATCGATTCCTCACGAGCAAGTGAGAGGCAATTTATTTTATCGCCATCAGTGCGACTAGCGATAATGAGAAACTGTGATATATTTAGAACTGTTGACGAATTCATATTCCGTTTTGGTAGTCGGTAACGGAAATTTTGTTGTGCGGTTAATAGGTTTTTGGCATTGATAAAATTTCATGAGCTACTGGTGTTGGTGCTATTTTTTTTTTGTTATTGTTTTATATGAAAATGCACTGAGACAACAGTAACTATAGGTATAGCATACCTGGTGTCAATTATCTGTAATACACTCATTAATTGAAGAGCGTCGGTGGCTCAGTGGTGTGGACTGTCGCCTTCCTACCGGGAGGGCTGAGGTTCAAATCCCGACACGTACCAATGTATTTTCGAATTTTCGAAAAATATATGTACGTTATCCGACGCTCTTACGGTGAAGGAAAACATCGTGAGGAAACCTTCATGCACGCCTGCGAAGAGATTCGAAGGTTGTGTGTGAAGTCGTCCAATCCGCACTGGGCCCGCGTGGACGACTAAGGCCTAATCACCCTATACGGGTAGGCTCGTGCCCCTCGGTGGGGACGTTTAATGAGCTGATGATGATGATGATGACACTCATTAAAACATAATTCTCTAAATTATCAACAATAGGCATGATGACTGGCTCCTGAAATCGTAAGAACTATTTCATATTATTACAAATCTGGGTTAAATATAACGATGTGCTTACTCTCAGCTCGAAAACTCATGTTTTATGAATTTTATTAGTCTTCAAAGTTAGATGGGCAAGTCCATTTTAAAGTACATTAATTGTCAAAAATTTGTTAACAAAAGGATAACACATACAATTTAAAGCAACATTTGCTATGAAACCGTTTTAGTAAACGCAACATTTAATATAGTTGTAGTACAAAATTCACAAACTATGCGTACTAATTACTGATGCGTGACGTCATAACTAGGTAGCCATTTGTATGAACCGTTTTTGGGAAAATCCATTAATGTGTTTTTAGAATTGGAAAATCTCTGTGAGTTTTAATGTTAACGGAGTAATTTTTTTACCAATGTTTCTATTATTATGCGGTCCATCGATATAATAACAGAAAAAAAATTGTCATCATCCCTATTACGAAAAGATTTACTATTGAGCTAGATTCTTCTGAATATAATATTACATTCCGCACCAGTGAAAGATTTAAATTTAACATTAATAAGTGAATAAGTGCGTCGCAGAGCAGAGCCGATGGCTGTTAGAGTAGACGAGTTCTGGTGTGGAGACCTCATCTTGAAGCCTAATTTTATCCTTAATTTAAATCTTAATTTGAAAAAAAATACTTGAATTACTCCATTACAATCGTCCGGGTACTGTTTAACCGTTTGTCTGATTATCCCCCATTCGTAAACAAGTAGGTTTACCAACAAACGAGTGTACAGTGACCAGCCGCCCGTGCGATAGCGTATTGTCCGCCCCATCGCCGCGCCCATTTGTTTTGCACGCCCTGCTAGCCGCTGCGGAACGTATTGCGCTTGCTACGTGATGTACGGAATACCAATTCTTTTTGCGATCGTCTATTTCAATATACGGTTTGGTTCTAATTATTTAGTATGTAACCTAGTACTGTTTAAAACCAGGAAGACATAAATTAGCGCATTTTTCACACAAAAAATAGCCCTTGCCGTAACGCTTCATTTTCAAAGCAGCCATTCCAAATTTCTGACACAGCACGTTAATTTTTTTTGGCGTCGATGACGATCCGATTACTGTCGCCATCGCGCTCTTGTATGAAATGTTACTATGTATTACATTAGTGCTTACATTTGCATCATTGTAAGATTTCGTGTAAAGTTTAATTGAGCTCACTCAATTGTTTTCAGTGCCTCAAATGGCGCCTAAGCGTCAGTTCTAACACCGCACAAGTATTTTTGAGCGTTTAATTTGGCCAATCTAGCTGCAAACCTCTTCAATTCCAAGTCCAGTAGATACAAACTCAGGGACGGAACGGTTAATTTAGCCAATATCTGCGCCGCTTTCATTTCCAACATTCCACCCATTCTATCGATTACAATTTCGCATTCGATTCACGAAACGATTTGGACGGTGCGATGGAATGGCGGGCGCGGGAAAGTTTGGCTCGGTCAGAGTCGATTATTAGGTGTTATGACATTAGTTTTATATGGAAGTTATTTAACCCATTGAACGTCGGGAATTCAGTCTGGCGTCTTAAGACGTCATTGACGGTCAAGGGGTTAGTGCTTTTGCTAACATATTTTTAAGATCACTTTACTAACCATAAATGGATTATTGTTATCTGTGAAATAAATTACTATAATTATTTGCTCACGGCTGTGCTCGCGTTAAGAAGTAATATTTTTCATTTTGTCTAAATCCTGCTTAGGGGATGCCTAGGTCATGTCGCTATATGCATGCAAATTCCCAGCCCGATCGGTTTAAAATTGACATAGTCTCATATAAACAATCATCCCCTATGTTATCCCCTTCAGGGTTGAATAAATGAAACTCCTTAGCGGATGCCTACGTCATATCATCTACTTGTATGCCAAATTTCAGCCCGATCCGTCCAGTGGTTTGGTCTGTGCGTAGATAGATCACTCGGTCAGTCAGTCACCTTTGAGATATATATAAAGGTCGATGCCATGTCCAATGTTTCATAGCTTCGCACACAACAATATAGTCGCGAGCCTGCCGCATTCCTTGTTTGTGCACGCCCTGCATCGGGTTATACTCGTGTAGTGCCGTGCAGATTTCCGTATAAGTTTCTATTGTATCAAATAATTTACTAGGTGGTAGACTCGGTACTGAGTCGTCTAGGAAGGTACTATCGCAGTGCCAGATATCATCCCGTGAAATAGAAATGTTCTGCACTTTTGTGTTTCGGGATGGGGGCACTGTAGCTAGTGAAATTACCGGGTGTAAGATCTGACATTTGTTGTCTCGGTGTCGGACGTTGGGCGTTGATGGAGAATAATGTCTATCAGTTGTTGGTCTTCATAAAGGCCACATGTTGGGCGTCTTGACCGTACTGCACACTTAGTAACATAAAAATATCCATACTAGTATTATAAATGTGAAAGAATCTCTGTCTGTATGTCTGTCTGTTTGTTACGCTTTCACGCCTAAATGGCTTTTATTGAAACTTGGTATGTTGATAGAAGGTTACCTGGAATAGGTTTTAGGTTACTTTTTGTCCCGTTTTAACTCCCCACTTCCCTAAAATGGGGGTTGGAAGTTTGTATGGAACATTCCGCAAATTTTGTAGTATGTACCACACTGAAATTTGGCGGATTTTTCGTCAGACACGAAAAAATATGGCATTTTTGTTTTCATAAATCTACCCCCAAACCCTTCAAATAGGGGAGGAAGTATCATATCCAATTTTTCGCAGTTTTTAAGGTAGATTTTATTGAAACTTGGTATGTTGATAGAAGGTTACCTAGAATAGGTTTTAGGTTACTTTTTGTCCCGTTTTAACTCCCCACTTCCCTAAAATGGGGTTAGAAGTTTGTATGGAACATTCCGCAAATTTTGTAGTACGACGCTGAAATTTGGTATGCGGATTTTTTGTTAGACACGAAAAAATATGGCATTTTTGTTTTCAAAAATCTACCCCCAAACCCTTCAAATAGGGGAGGAAGTATCATATCCAATTTTTCGCAGTTTTTAAGGTAGATTTTATTGAAACTTGGTATGTTGATAGAAGGTTACCTAGAATAGGTTTTAGGTTACTTTTTGTCCCGTTTTAACTCTCCACTTCCCTAAAATGGGGGTTGGAAGTTAGTATGGAACATTTCGCAATTTTGTAGTACGACGCTAAAATTTGGTATGCGGCTATTTGTCACAAACGAAAAAATATGGCACGATTTTTTTTTTCTGAAATCCACCCCCAAACCCATCAAATAGGGGAGGAAGTATCATATCCGATTTTCCGCAGTTTTTAAGGTAGAAAGCTAAAAATTGGTATGAGGGCTGTAAGTCACAAACAATAAATCTTTCATTTTCTGTTTTCGGAAATCGGCCCCAAAAGCCCTAAAAGAGAGGGGAAGGGGGGATATTGTACCAGACATTTTTCAGTATTATATATAAGTATGTCACAAAAATGTAAAACTTTAGAGTTAGGGGGAGAAGATTCCTAAATATAGTGATATATATATATATACACCGATTTCCCAATACAAGAGATGGGGCGAGCCGCGTTAAAAAGTGCGACAAATGTAAGCTCAACGAGCATACACTGGCTGCCAGTTTACGCTCTGTGAGACGAGTCAAGATGCACGAATATTAGAAAAAAAATCCGATTTTTCCAAAATGCAATCCTGTGCAATTGTAACATGCCATCATCGCAATTAATCAGTAAATTTACCAGGAAATATAATAACTTTTCACAGGTAACAACCGAAAAGAAATTGCGACACTGGGACTGCTTATAAACTTGGCGGCTTGTCCAGTCTAATTGTATATTCGGATGTCTGTATATATATATATATATATATATATTATAATATATATATATATATGTTTTTTTTTTTCGGAAATGGACTCCAGAACTTTTTAAGGTCGGCGGGGGATTCCTATGTATAGTGATATATATATATATATATATATTTTTTTTCAGAAACTTATCCCAAAACCTTTAAAGTGATATATATATTTATGTATTTTTATTAACGAAAATGCACTACTATACCTTTTAAGTTGTTTTATATAACAAACTAGCTAGGGAATCGGGAATATTAATTAAACAGATAAAATCGTTAATATGATATAATAAATACATAAAAAATAATAAATAGATTCAAAGTTGTTCTTGAGTGAAATCGATATATTGCAATGTGGGGACCGGGAGACGGAATAAAAACACGTATTGACTGCACTCTTCTTCTTTTTTTTTTTTAATTGATTTTGTTGTTGGCCGCAGATGGCCTTAACGACGTCACCGGATGAAAATGGCGAGACTAGCTCAGCCGATGATTGGCTCCGGTCGCGGCACGAGACCGCTTACGGATACCTATCGAAGTAGGAGAAGAAGGACGGCCACTAAGGGCGCCCACTAGGGCTCGAACCTCGACTTAGTGCCGTCCCTCGGACGAGGGAGGAATATGACGGAGTGAGATGGATCAAATAACTTACAACTACGCTTATATACGCTACTGACTTATATCTATGTGTGAGGGAGGTCGTCTATACACACCACAATATATTTCAACCCAAATAGTTGTTAAATAAGTGCCAGTGCGTCATTTTTTGCGAAATATCTCTAACTGTCAAATAAATAAAATGTCTGGACAGAGTATACTAAGACGACTTGCACTTGCAAAGTGGGATTCTTAGTTTTTATAAAAGTAAAGCAAGCGGAATGCGCCCTTTTCTACGTTAAATGCCACTGTTTTATTATGATGTTTTAAATACAAAGCTATAGCGTTGGGACTTAAGATATCATCAATATAAAACGTCTTTCGTTACCTTTATTAACTGTAAATCTGCTAGTAAATGGACTGCATATTTTTTTCTGCTGAGCGTTATTATAATATTGTTATTTTCCTACAAGTATTAATATTATAAATGTGAATGTTTTTACTCTTTCACGAAAATCTATTGAATAGATTTTAATGCAACTCTGGTTCAGTGAAAAAAAAAGCCCGGAAAGAAAATACAATCAAAATGAGACAAAACATGTGTTTGTGTGTGTGCGTGTGAGTTGTGTGTTAGTATATGTGTGTGTGTTAGTATATGTGTGTGTGTTAGTATGTGTGTGTGTGTGTATTAGTGTGTGTGTGTGTGTGTGTGTGTGTGCGCGCGAGTGTGTGTGATTGTGAGTGAGTGTGTGTGTGTATAGTGTGTGTGTGTGTGTGTGCGCGCGAGTGTGTGTGATTGTGAGTGAGTGTGTGTGTGTGTGCGAGTGTGTGCGTGTGTGTGTGTGCGCGAGTGTGTGTGTGTGTGTGTGTGAGAGAGAGAGAGAGAGAGAGAGAGAGAGAGAGTGTGCGTATGTGTGAGTGTGTGTGTGTGAGTGTGTGTGTAAGTAATACATGTAAGAAAGAACTGTCGACAATATTATCACAGTAACCAGCCACATAACCACCAAACGCGGCAATACTGCAATACTAACTAACTGAAGTAGAAATAGTTACGATAAAAGCATTCACCTAGACAAATACGTTGGCAGATTGTTTTCTGAATCAATTGAGTCTTGATAATCGAGTCGAATGTTTGTGTTTAAAGAGTTCACTCTAGATGTAATGTTAGAAATCAATCTGGCATTGCGAATAATGCTGTGCCATTTACTATCAGGCTTGAGGGTCAGGCTCTGCGAGATTTATCTATGTATTTTATACCACATACGTACTATCATTACAGGTCTAATGTATTTTTAAATAATAAAATTACTATCCATTGACATTCACGTAACGCCATCTAATTACAAATTAAGCATAATAAGCATAATATGCATATTAAGCATAATTAAGCATAATATGGGTGCTAATACAACGGACATATATTACACATAGAACCCCGACCAATACAACCGACATGTTTCATGCACACAAATGTTCAT
>PQWD01002113.1:0-12265 GCA_019425675.1 Leucinodes orbonalis | reverse complement strand
ACGTGTAATTTGTGTTTAAAAATAAATTGCATAACAAGCTTACTTTATGTAATTTTCAAAATTACTGAGCGAAGGTTGAATACGAATATACACCTAATGGTTGGGTTGAGGACGTTGGTACAATCGTGTTATTGCAAACAAAACGCAAAACAAAAGACAATAATCAGACATCATGTGGCCGGGATCACGAGGTTTTGTTTTGGAAATGAATTTCAGTGGGTTTAAAACATTTATCGAATATAAGATGCCAAAGTCTAATCCTCTTGATAAACGTAATCTATGGATATCAAAGAGACTGCGTATATGTTTAATGATTTGAAATTTCATAGATGTGAATTAATAATTCTTATTCAGAATGAATGTATTAAAGGTCAATGTTTTTAATTTTATTTTGTGGCCGGAATTTTATTTTTTATGATTGTCGTGATGTCGGTCTAACTGATATTACAATTCATTATTTCAATGCATTTTGAAATACATCTTATCTTCTAGTTTTTTATCTTTTCGTTCAAATTGAGATAATATATTTAGATTTCATTTCAATCAGCTAATAGAAAAACCTATAGCGGAATTTCAAATCGCATCAAATATGAGAACCGAATTACACATTTGAAATCAAGAAAGAATACCAGAGCTAATAATCTCATTGTACGATATCCTGTCTTACTGTTTCGTGTGTCAAATTAACCTAACCTGTGGTGAATTCTATCGAAAAGCGAAGGTTCAAATGACTATTATTATAATGTAGTATAGGTAGGTACCAGCCGGGTGGTAACTGTTTCAAGCAGACACTTTTTGGCTATATTAACCAAAGACAGGTTTGATCCACTGAACGCTGGGAATCAAGACAAAAAAAAATAGGATCAGAAACCAGACTTACCAGAGACAAGTGTCATCCAAATTTGCGCTCCAAGGTGTATGGCGACCGCGCCAACGTAAAGTGCCCTCCAGCCGCGAAGGTTGGCGTCGGAGCCGGGCCTGCTCAGCCACGCTACCATCACCACCGCCGCCAGCGCCAAGTGGAACGGCTGGGACGTGCGCGTTGCAATACTGCAACAATAAATGCAAGATTAAATATATAAAATCGTTTATTTCAGACTAGCTCTTGCTCGCGGCTTCCCTATTTGATCCCCTATTTGAACCTCTTAGGGGTGGAATTTATCAAAGTCCTATCATAGGGGATACCTGACTCATAGATGCTTTATGCATCAAAATCTCAGCTCAAATTCTAATCTAAATAAACTAAATTGCAAAATTTTGCATTGTCAACATATCGTGTTTATTTAAGTTGTATGTGTTCACTTTGAAAATACATTTTTCATATTCTAAAAGATGCAGTTTCAAAATACACAAAAGACACTTGTAGCACGACGTTTGTGTTTCATGGCGCAAATATTTAGGTAGCCGTGTCCGAGAAAGTGGCAAACAAGAGGTGTTAATTCTAACTAAAAGTCCGTTTACAGGCGAACTTAATTGTTATTTGAGTTAAACAAGACAGATTTGCAAGTTACCGTTAACAGCACTTCTGTAGTTTTTTTTCTTAATAAAAACTAACTTAACTTTTGTCTTAATAAAAGATAGCAATAAACATGGTGATTGTGTAACTATTGAATTGTTAACTGGAACTAATAGATATTGATAAGAAATGCTCACTCGGTGACCACAAGAATGTCGTAGCATCAGTGTAAACAGATTTTATAGTGCGGTCGCGACGGGCTTCAATTGATAACGGGTATGTTAAATAAGAATCGATTACACCGAAATCGATGTTCGATTAGCATAATCGATTATGACTAGGTCTCGCAATGGACTTTTAGTGCCTGCGTTTCATCTTATACCGGATTTTCCTAAGATTTTATTTGAGTCAGGGACTCGTTTATAGCGGTTTTATAGGCAAATCTTGCCTGGACATTAGGAATATTAAATATTTAAATATGCTTTAAGATATTATTTTTATTACTTGGTCATATTGAGTGCCAAGTAACTATTCAAATTAAGTCTCAGAGTTCACGAATTGCCTGGTTATTCTGTAAAGGCCATCTGTCTAACTAACAGCAGGTTCCTAATATTAATACGATAAGACAAATATCTATTAAATCGTTGTTAAAGTGGTAAAGGCACATAGTAGATTTGACACTATCAAAGAGCTGAATATAGAATAAAATCGGATAGCTGGAGTTTGCCAGTTTTGTTTTTTAACTATCGATATCGTGGAAGTAGTCTGTCGGCATTATTTCTAACATCTAACTTTATTTTTCTAATATCTTAAGATCCTTATCATTACTGACGGTGTTTTCTTCGCAATGACGCAACACGTGCGATGCCCGCACCGTACTATTGATCGCAAATCATTCAGCTTGTTTCTTTTACACTTCCCTTATCGGACTGTAATTCGCACGCGCTATCACGGCGCAAAGTTTCCGTAGCGATTTAATTTATCGTACTCACATGGTATATGTATATGTGTGCGTGGTTTTTTGGATGTGTGTGTGGTGACGACGTGCCTAAACGCACGCGGTCATCAGAGAAAGGTGATTAGTGCAAGCGTATTTACTAATACAGTCTGTACGCTCATTGACACTGAGATAAGCAAATGAGCATTCTTTTGTTGGAGTCAGAGTCTTCTATATGGTTTTTGGAGACTGAGATTGTGAATCTAAAGATGAGTATGAAGGCCTTTGTCATCTCAAATATAAGACGTGTTTCTACGTGAACCGTTTATGCGCTTAGTTTACTCATACAGTAATGTCAACGTTTAGCGACATTTCGGCCTTCCGGCATCGGATGCCGAAAAGTGTTAATTAATGATTTGTGATTGCTCTTCAGTTTTGTATCACTAGTTTATATAGGTTTTATAGGTCCTTACTATCATCGATTCCTTTTATCATTTGCGTAATTGGTAGACGACAAAAGTTCAGATGAAAGATGTAAAGGACAATTAAGGAACGTACCTTGACATACATACCCGTTTAATTCATTATCAAGATACAAAAGGGTATTTCAATCATATTGTTTGAAATAATCCGCAAGGAAAACAAATGTTATAAATAGATATTTATTTTTACATCTCGAGTTCAGTAGAAGGCTAGCAATATTCGTGTTGTCATGTGAGAATCTTGTGACGTTCTTGGCAAATTGTATGTAGCTTACTGTAGAGTGGCCTATTTCTCACTATGATAAATGAGCCAATTAACAAACTGACGTTTCTGCCATATTTGATTTTATTGCAGATCAATTTAGTTTTAAGTAGTTTCAATACTGAAGTTGAACGAAGTGATAAAAGTTTCAGAATATGAACCGTTCATTTCTGCAAATTCTGTAAAAAAATATTGTAAGAGCAGGTTTTGTGCAGTACAGCAGTTCAGAGGAAATATAGTTTATTGATACAAACAAAGGTTCTCGAGTGGCTTCCACGTAACGGAAAGCGAAGCGTAGGCCGACCCCTAACCAGATGGACGGATGATCTGGTTAAGGTGGCGGGTAGCAGATGGATGTCAACTGCAAGGGATCGGTCCGCGTTGAAATCATTGGGGAGGCCTTCGTTCAGCAGTGGACATAATTAGGCTGTAATGATGATGATGATGAAACAAACATTATAAAATAATAATGTTAATAGGTAGACTATTTGAATAGAATAGTAGAATTTATTTAATTACTCCAATTCTAAAGTTTCCTTTTTCTTTCAAGTTTTTGGCATCATATTCAATCAAGCTCGTAAAGTCAGAATAAAAATACAATATTGATTGGAATGCCCAGTGTGCACGCTTTCGTGGTATTTATGTTTAAAGATGTTCAACAACGTGAGAAAGTAAATACAAAGTAATCCTTGCCGGTGAATTACAAATTTCATGTGCATTACTTTTTAAACAATGCAGCGGTTTCCGCTTGCAACGTTCGATGAAAACATACCATTTTTTTTTTCATATTCTCGAAAATAAGAATGCGAGAGACGCCGCCAAATTATCAATAGCCTGGGGACTCGTTAATGCAATGCATAATGTATGGCGGGTAACAAAGCGAGTTTTTGAAAACGGATTCTGCGAAATCGCGAAACGGTTCGTGATTAGGTAATGAGCTTCATGGTTGTTGTTATTGCATCTTTTAGGTGGTGAAGTTTATATTAATCTCTCTCTCTTCAACCTATAGCAGTACTCTGCTGGACATACGCCTCCCCATTTTGCGCAAGATATCCCGGTCCTCTGCTTTTCTCATCCAGCCTCTACCAGCGAACTTTCGCAAGTCATCGGTCTACCGGGCCGTAGGGCGTCTTACGCTACGCAAAGTTTGAATATTTTGCTTGAAATATTTTCGTACATGAAGTCCTTACTAGATGGTGGGAGGCTGTAAGAAATTCCAGCACAAAACTTAAGGGACCGAAACGTGATGCAACACTTCAATGCCGTATAGGTAAGTCTTTTTGCTTCCGCCATTCAGGTCCATGACCTAGTTTAATGCAACATTTTAGGGTTTTAAAATATTTATATCAAATAAACAATGGTTAATGAATAAAAGTTAGGATATCGATAACAATTTCATTACAGATACAAGTATTGTTTGACATTATCGTAAATAAATTTAACAATTTATACACAACCGCTTTGACTAGTTTTCTTACATGGAGAGTGGAGTTTAAGAGTTTAATACGCAGGCTGTCAATGTTATTTAGAATCTATGGTCTATTTCTCATACTTGATTGTATGGAGTTTAATTAGAACTTTCGAAATCCAGTTTTCTTACAAAACTGACCTGACTTTCCAAGCACGAAGAATAACTTAAATGTTGTCTTCATTAGACAAGATGTTCGAAAATTTTAAAAATAATGGAATTATGGTTAAAAATCTTACGGAATCTTTAGAGCAAATAAAACCAAAACGGATGAAATCATGGTCAATTTAAAAACCAGGTTAATGAAGTCTTATTACAAGATTAAGTAGGTATTTTCCTTTTTGTACACGAAGCTGTTTTTTTTTTAAACCAGTCTAGCGACGCATCTAATGGCGTCCCTCACTTACAAATTGCTAAATAAACTTAAGAAATAAACGCTTTTTTATAATGTTAATCACATTTACCTCAAAACACGCGATAATTACATATCACCCGCGGGCTACAAGAGGTTGCGCGGGCGCACTTCAGATTGCAAAGTAATTGCTTCCTTGGGATCAGACAGGGCTCCTATCTGACCCACGATGACAAGAAAAAAAAGAGTCACTTTATATTCAACATAGGTTGGAGTAAAATTAAGGCATTTTTTTACAATTTTTAAGTAGTATACGATAGGTATAGATTAAGTAATTGGCGAATAATTCTATATCTCCTCAAATCTGAATCTTTTAGAGTTTTTCAATAATTCATGAGTAGGCCTAATAACATAACGGCTCCTTCGGCAGCCGGATAAAAAGGAGAAAGACAAGGGGGAATTTCAATGGCAGGCCACGGACACAGTAACACGGAAGAATCAGTGTGCGAAACAGAATGAGGGTTATGTTATTTAGTGATCTTATTAAATCGGGGATGCGATCGGCGGTCTTACATAACAATCACACACGTTCTGGTTTAAGAGTTTATAAACCACAAAACGGTTAATTTCTAAATAACTACTGCTGTTGGCCGCAGATGGCTTTTACAGCTTCATCGGACAAATAGCGAGCGCAGACGAGTCTTAATCTATTGAACGCCAGGAAGTCAGACACATTAGAAAATCTATTGTTTGTGTCGCTGTATGGCGATCAAAGGGTTAAAAACATAACGATGTTGCGTACACCGAGCGGTACTAAAAATTGGGCTTGTGGCGTTGCGAAAAGGGCTAAGTAACCTACATAGTATACGTTTGAGGTGAAAAGCGACCCGGCATACGGTTAGGCAAATAGGGACTCCACCAGAGAATGAACCTCGGATTTGATGTGTAATAAAATGTAATGCTTTACGGACTCTGACATAGTTGATACGTAACTACCGCTAGCTAAACATAGGATGTAAACTGTGTAGACAGATGTTTCATTTCCACTGTGCTAATTGCACACGCATACTTACTAACCATTAACTAAGTATATTCTGATATATTATTATGGCCGAGTGTTAAATATCTATGTTTAGCGCCATTATTAAACCGATGCCAGTAATGATTACTGTTATGTGACCGCAGGGATAATGCAAATATGGTGTACATGATACTAGTTTTATGTATCGATCGAAGATATGTAAGCTTGTAAATATAAATCTTAGTTATAAAGATAAGCTCAGCTTAATAACAAAGCGTTAAGCGTTCGGCTGCGCGACCCGGATGTCGTCGATTCGAGTCTCGGGTTTAAACGTCAATTTGTGCGATTTACCTAATTTAGTTAGGACATTGCAGATTGAATTACGTGATTTTCCCAAAAGAAAGATGATTTCCTACGGAGCATATTAAGCCGTCGGTCCCGGCAACAAGCTTGCTATGATCAGATCTAGAATAATTGAACCCATATATTATAAATATTTCATATTCTTTTCGCAAAGATCCGATGGTGTAAAGAGCTCGTTCGTTTGACGTTTGCCTACCGTAATGGTAAGGCCTACCGTAATGCCTACGGTTATAGTCTAATTAATGATCGAATAAGGTTGTTTTTATCTTAATTATTACGATTGTACATAAATTTAGATTTATTAAATTAACAAGAATTTCGCATGTTCGAATCCAAATTTTACGTAGGATGTCTGTCGTGCAGTGAACGCTCTAAATATAGTCAGTAATAGCTTTTTCATACGCAACAAAATGTTTGTGGCATCTTCTTATCTGTAAGATAACGTTTTTGTTACACATGTAAATGATGAGTTTACTTGCTGGTTACAAACATATTTAGTATTTTGTTTGCATTGTTTTATGCCACTACGGATCATGTGCGTCAAACGTATTTCCTTGTATTATGTTGCTGAAAACTGAAAACATTTCAGCTGGAATGTTTAGCTGAAAATAAAACAACAGAAAATCTTTTTAAGGAACTAAGCTTGTAAAATAAAGTCCCATTGGTACCTACACATCATCTAACCAACCTATATCGTTCGGGTGCAGGGTAGGCTTACCTGCATAGCATGGTTATGGGGAGAACACAAACTGTGCACAAAAATCCAGTACATAGGGTACTGACACCAGTAGTCAGCCTTTTAGTGCAAAGTCTGGGTTCAAACTCATGTAAGAATTTATTGGAAAGAGTAAATTAAAGCCTTTTTTATATAAATTGTCTTACTCATTTATTAAACTTTGGTACAAAATTAACAAAAACTACAAAAATATTCTTTAATAAAATTAAAAATACGTTTTATCAAAATAAGAGACTTTTTACCAGTACTCAGCCGCCAAAAACTAATACTCAGCCATATTGCCACCAGTGGTCAGCCTCTCTTGAGATCTATAGTTTCAAGCTCAAAGATTAATAATATGAATAAACAATTAGTCTGTTTAAAGAACCTAATAGGGCCTAACTGTACCCTAATAATCACAACAATCAAATATCTAACTTATACTTAAATCAGTCGGTAAATTCTTCAGTAAAATGAGTATCTAAAAAGTTTTCAAGGTCTTTTTCACTTCTAAAAGTTTCTCGTCGATTACAAAATTTTTTCAGAAGCTTTTCTTCGATACAGGGTTTTCTTTCAAGAGTTTCAGGTGATAGAAGTATGTTACTGACAATTTTAATTTTATTTTGTTTAATTTCCACTAAATCACAGCCTGTCTTCCCTGCTTCTCCAACTATGTCATTCAAATCTTCCAATTTCCTTTTCTTTGTGCATTTTACTCTTTATAGTCTCCTTCACTTTACTTTTGGTAGAATTTAGAGCTGGTTTTTTTTTTCTTTTTTTTGTTTTTGTTTTTCTTCTTTAATTTTTGCCTCTGTAACTTTCTTTCCTGAATAGCATCTTTTTTTGTTTTTCTTCGTCTTTAGATATTTCGAATTGTCTCTATTCTTCAGATGAAATTGCACCAATTCTGTTCATGACTCTAGGAGTGGTAGATTTCTTTATTGGTGATGATAGAATAAGATGTTTTCGTACAAATGGTGATACTTTTGGAGACTTCACTTGTACGATAGAATCTGCCTGTATCATGTCATCACGAAGTTTATTTTCTTGGATCAGATAATTATTATTTATAGGTACTAATATTAAACTGTCATTGACTTCAAACGAACCTAGATTAATGTTATCACCCAACAAATTATTATTATCAAAGGTGAGATCGCCAAGTATCAGGTTATTTAAATTACTAGTATCTAGTGTCTCAGGTTGAGATGAATTTATTTCAATGTTCTTATTTTCTTTATTGTCCATCTGAATTATTTCACTTTCAGTGTCAGTCTCCTTTGGGCAATTATTTTCGTCTTCAGTTACAAACACGTACAATCCTTCCTCAACTAAATCTTTTTCAATTACATCAATCATACTACATTTGTCTTTATCTGTCACACGTGGTTCTATTCTTTCCTCAACTATCATTCTTTTTTCCTTATTCTCAACCTCTTTTTCTGTAGTTTCACTTCTTACTGAATCATTTAAACCTTGGATGAGTTTTGCATTTTCCACAATATCCATTAGAATGTTCACATCAATGCCTCTTGCAGTCAAATCTCTGTCTAAATGTTTTATAACTTTTGATGCAATGTCAAAGTCTCTTTTCTTCAATGACTTTGATGGTGTTTTCTTGGAACTTGGTGAATTATTTTTTTTGTTCTCTAAGATATTTTGTACGCATTTAGAGTAATCTACAGCACTTGAGTCAAACGGATATAGGCCACACTTACGAAAACCATTTTTGATCGACTCTTTTAGAGATTCTTTACTTAATACTTTATTAAGCAATGGGCAGAACGTAGTTTTTGTCAATACAGTGTTAACGTTTTCTGGCTGTGAACACCAGTCATGAACAGTAGTCGCCCATTCAGATTTCAGTGGTTTGAAAACGCTTACATCAGCTGGTTGCATGAGATGTGTTGTGTTGGGTGGAAGTGCGTACAAGATAATGGTATTGTCATGACAAAATTTACTAAGTTTCATCGTCATGTGAGTTTTGTGACCATCGACGAAAACAAGAACCGGTTTCTTCACTTCATTGTCTTTATCCATTTGGTTAGGCATTTAGCTATATAGTCGTAGAAAATATCCGCTTTCATCCAACCTGTGTCAGATTTACCAAGGAACCAATCGTCTGGCATGCTATTTATAACATCTTTAGGCGGTCTGATGTATGGAAAAACTACACATGGGCATAAAATATCACCCATTGCGGAAAAAAATGCTAAAACAGTGACTGCCTCTTTTTCTTTTCCTTTGACTATTTGGTACACATTTTTATACCCTCGGGGTGCTATCACTTTTCCTGTTTTAGGGCAAAGCATGAAACTTGTTTCATCACCATTTAAAATTCTTTTAGGGTCTTCTAACACATCGAGTGCTTGATTTTGAGTGAGATAGTCTTTAAGTTTCTCAAACCATTTTCGAATACTCTCTTCGGTGAATACTGCTCTTCCCTTTGAAATCGCTTCAGGTGTTCTCATAGAAATTGATTCGTTTCGTTTAAAAAAAGAATTCATCCATTTTTTACCTGGTCTTCCGTTTATGAAAGGATTGGGCCTGCCATCTTCAATCATCATTTGTTGAACAGAATTCAGTAGGTGGTCTGGTTTTTTGGGGAACCCGCAAATCGCAAGATCTTTAAGCCAGGTTGCAATTTCGGCTTCTTCATATTTGTTGAGAATGGATTCGGGACCCATTCTTCTAGGACCCTCAGGAACTCGAAGGTGAATTCTATCTTGAAGTGTGCCTCGGGGAACACCATAAGTCCTACTAGCTGCCCTGATTGTCATAAAATAAGAAACTGTATAAAAAAAAACAATTTAAATATGGACGGCTGAACTCTGGGTCTACTGTCACCAGTACTCAGCCTTGTATGTAACCAACTTTATTTAAGTGGCCGACTATTGGGTTTTTGACAAAACCATATATGGTAAGGGTATTCTAGATTAAAGAATGAACTCTGAACTTTAAATTGATACTAATATAACTCAAAATAAAAAAACAGAGTTAAAACCAGTAGTCAGCCAGGGGTGGCTGGGTACTAGATAATGTCTATAAAAATGGTACCCAGTATTCAGCCGCCTCATTATTTAATAATTCTTAAGGAAAACACTATTTTTTCATTGATTACGATGCCAAAACTCTTAATTAATGTAAATTTTAATAATACGTGCCCTTAAAACTAACAAAAAAAAAAATAAATTACCTTTTTGCGAACGTTCCCCACTAACAAAAAAACAGCGCGCGCGCCGCGTATCGCCTCGTCAGCTGATGACGCCGAAATGGACGAATATTTAATGTGTTTTGCAGCCACTTAGCTAATATGATTGGAATTGAATCGACCAATGAGAAGTCACAGAATCAATTAAAAATAATTTGATTGGTTATTCTGTTAGAGCGCTATTTCTATTTTTTAACGGAAAAGCTGAGTACTGGTGCGGGGCTGACTACTAGTGCCGTTACCTAGTTAACCGATAAAAAAACACCTTGAACATTCGGTTTGCCTAGATATTATAATGAAATAGAATCTAGCAGCGTAGCGTAGGAACCCTCCCACCCAAGACGACGACCTACGAAAATTCGCTGTGGAAACTGTATGAGTAAACGGAGGACCGGTATATCTGACGCAAATGGGAAGCTTGACATAGCTGCGGACTACAATAGTTTGTAAGAAGAGTGAGAATTCTAACGGAGATATATATAGCAGTAGAAATGCGATAGCTTGAAGCGAGAGTGAATGTGATCCTTAACCCTTTAAACCCTTTGCCGCCAATGACGCCTTAAGGCGCCAACACAATAGATTACTATTGTGTTTGAATTCCCGCATTCAATGGGTTAATCACCGCTAACGGATATATCCAAACAAAAATAATTATTTTTTATTTTGTGTCGAATACTGGCGATTATAAGGTTAAATTGTCAATTAATCAGCATCTTCAGTCCGTGAATTGCATAAAATAAAAAAGTAAAGCAAGCGTGGTTACAATATCTATGTAAAATTTAATCTGTCATCATAAAATTTGGCTTAGCGACCTGGTTTGCGTGTGAGTTACGTTGATGCATCGAGTTGTTTTTTGTCTCTAATTGACGTCAGTGACGCCAATTTGTAAGGAATCACTGAAATGGTATTTCATTAAAACAGATTCGATGAGAGGGAAATTTTATTTTAACTCATAAAAGTCCGTGTTTATCTTGCTTCAAATGATACTATTTATTTTATTGACGACGAGAAATACGTTAATATATGTTATAAAAATGTTTTCAGAAGAACATAGAAGTACTTCATAAAAAAAATGCCACCTTTTCTAATAGAAATAATGCCAAAATGTCAGCGCTGAGTATTAACATTTTTAAACACAACTTCTAAATCTAAAATAATGTTTATTTTAAAGAAAATCATTATTTTGTCATTTTCAAGTCGGTTTAATAGTTACCTATAATAATATTTACTAAGCGTCGCATAGTTACAAGCGACAAGCGCCAGCTGTGACCGTGACGTCACACGGGCAAGGTCACCTGACGTCCGCTGTCAGTTACTTGACCCGCGCACTGATGATGATTAACTTTGATTCACTAAAAGTGTGAATTACCGTCGTAGGCGTTGTTACATGGGTTTACTTTTTTATGGTAAATGTCAATAGTCTTTGATGAGGGCAAAGACATTTGTTTATTTACGTAATATTATAGTGCGTATGATTCTCACTTTCGATCGGGTTATTAATTTATAGTTTTAGAAAGATAAGGCAATATCTAGTATGATTTTTGTGCTAATAATCATTATCAGAGAGTCGTTATTTTGAGGCACATATAGAATTATCGTTTCATTGATCCTAACAAATTCAGTTACCCGCAAACATTGGTTTATACCGAACAATGCCATATTATAATATACATTTGGTGTGCTGTAATATTTTATTTAGTATTCTATTTATATAGCGTAATTTTTGTCAAGGTTCACTAGCTAGGTTGGCTTATATACGTAATTGTATTTAGTAACTTAGTATAATTTTTTTTAAGAATTACATACTCTAGCTTTCATAGTTCATAATATAGACTTAACCCAAACATGTTCTTTCCTTTCTAAAGCTCTTTTACTTTGCAAATTCGTGACACATTGGCTACCGCTAAAACTAATCACGCAAACGCAAGAAATCCAAAAACAGCTTACGTAAAACATATTGACAAGTCTTTTAATGTCATCAGTTACGAGATATGTTTA
>PQWD01002112.1:60230-108945 GCA_019425675.1 Leucinodes orbonalis | reverse complement strand
CATTGCACTTTAGTACTATACACAACAAGGTCTGTTTTTTAGAACGATACTCAATCATTACTTAAATTGAGTTAGAAAGGGATGGTGCTATTTATCGTATAGAGTGCTATTCCGTTCTCACTCTACTTAAGTGAAGATCAACGCTTGAGTTTCGTTCTAGTATACGGGCCTAAGTCTGGTTTAGTTAAAATCGTTCCTATGTCAATAATGAATGAATAGTGGCCTTGTCGCGAAGATTCACGGTTCTCCTTATAAAATATGTCATACTGTAGATCTCGTCTACAGTGGCGTGCACTCCATATATGCAAATAGGCTGTGCATACCTTGTCCGGACGCATCCGGACAAGCCGGAAAATCAACATATTAAATGATTCCCACTTATTCGCACATTTTCCTCTACAGATTTGAAACCATAGGCGATCTGTTGTCAACAACAGCACTAAATTTGACAAAAATGTAAATTATTTACTGTTTATGCGATTAGTGTATCCTTAATTGTATTTTTTATATTTATTGTCAAAGATCAATAAATGGTTTTCTTTCTTTCTAGTGTAGGGATTATGAGTAGGGTTTGCAAAGCGAGTGACTTTGCAAACCCAACTCATAATCTCTGTGCACGCCACTGCTCGTCTAACAATTTTTGTTGTACTCAGGAGTTGCAGCGTCGTGCGATGAGCGACATCAGTCGCATGAGCCACTACCCGAGCGCGTACCCAATGCCGCCGCCGCCTACCACGGTACTCGCTGTAAGACATTACTATGAACGCGTTTTATATACCTTATCCTCTATATATCCGTTGACGAACTTGATGGTACTCTGTGTTATTTCCTAGTGAATATTTAGTCCGCTCCTAAGACAAAAGCTTGTAGGACCTGTGAAACAAATGCATCTGATTCTGTTTTCAGTGTAATGGCCTTAGAAAGATTACGCTTTATTGTAGAAATTGTGTTTTCTTTCATTCCGCGAAGTCGTAAAAAGCGCTTCGGCAGTGAATACTACCAGCGAATCTTGAAACTAACTATTTAAAGGTATTGCTATCTACAACTTACCTACGAAGCATAGCGTGAAGGGATCTCCTTCACTTTCGTGAATTAGGCTTAAGTTCATAAGTGTTTTTTTTATTATTACAGGTGTTTAATAGTGGTTAAATCCTGTGATATGTAGGTTATCATTAAACAATGCAAAGGCTTTTGTGTCTGGTACAGATTAAAGCTAAAGCATACCAAATGTTATGTAAGTTTTGACTTTGTAATAGATAATTAAAAAGATGTGTTATAATCGTAGTTCCCTGATGAGTTCGAGCCTCGCGACCTAAGGTCCAATCGGAGTACTCAAGGCCTTACCACAGGCATAGCACCGGCACCCATGGTTCTGTAAGTATATTTATTTTCGGAAGATTTACAGTTTTAATAGACACTATGCTAAAATATAACAATAATATACAATATTAATTACCAATCTTTACACATAGCCTTTGATGTTTTACCAACGATAAAATCTACTTATATTTTTATCAAAAATGAGTAAACTGCCATGAATAATTCCTAAATCCTTTACTATAACAAACTTTTTGTTTACCCATAGACAAAAGCCTATTTTTAATTTCCTGTGTCCTTCTCTCTTCAACCTATAGCAGTCCACTGCTGGACATAGGTCTCCCCCATTTTGCGCCAGATATGCCGACCTGTCGGAAGCTATCTGCACCCAGAGGCTACCCGCACCCTTCCTTAGGTCATGTGACCATCTTGTGGGCAGCTTATTGATATTTATTTATAATACTATCGTGTTTGGTACAGTGACGGGCAGCATGTACATCACCACATGCACCACTACCTCCAGATGCATCCGCCACATCTTCACATCTCTATCCAGCCTTCGGTATTCGTAAGTATTTGAAATTGTGTTTAAGCTAATATGTGCTATGTATAAGGATGGTTAGGAACGAAATTAATTTGTAATACTTTTGTATATTGTTGACTTGAAATGAATTTCATAAAAAAACCTTGAGAAAAGGCGGATACACAAAGTTTATATCAGAATAAGAAACGTTTGTAAAATATTATACATATTATTAAAATAATAATGATTTCGATTATGAATGACAACGAATATAGATATAGATCCAGGAATTAACGCACAAAAGGGAGAGTACCCTTCAACACGCTTTCACACATAGTAAAAAGCTTGATTTTCTGATTTTTTACGTCATCAACATCAATCACGAAACGGATTTCGTTTATGGCATTTAGAAACAAAGAAACATTAATGATTTCTGAATTGAATTTTTTTTGTAATTTAATTGACGATTAGGTTAATCGGCGTAGTTGGTTATCCGGTCGAAGCCGCAAAGACTTTAGTGAAAAACATGGCCCCGCTACTTGACTCCGCAATTGCGCGCCGGCCGAAACATAAACGATAAGGATCGAGTTCTGAGAATTGCTAGCTTAAGTTATGTTTTTTAACTCAAAATTACGCGAAAATTTCGCGAATTAAAAAAGGGTGACAACGTAACCAAAATCGTTTATGAAAAAGGGCGCTCTGACACAAGCTGCTTCAAGCGGTTATATTGTGATGTGTGTGGTATGCGTGCAGGGGTCTGGTGGGGGTGGGGGCGGTCTGACGACGGCGCACCTGGCGGCGGTGGTGCGCGCGGCCGAGGCGGCGTCGGCGCGGAGGCGCGGGGGCGGGCGCGCGGGGCGCCTCGCGCGCGTCATCGAGGGAACACGTACCGGCACGCGTACGCGCGCGCCGCGCCACACCACCGCGACGACAAGTGCACCATCTGCCTGTCCGTGTTCGAGGTCCACTCCGACTGCAGGTGCGTCCGCCGCCACTCACACCGACGCCGAGACAGCGCACTCATCCAGCGGAACACGTACCGGCACGCGTACGCCGCGCCCGCGCCACACCACCGCGACGACAAGTGCACCATCTGCCTGTCCGTGTTCGAGGTCCACTCCGACTGCAGGTGCGTCCGCCGCCACTCACACCGACGCCGAGACAGCGCACTCATCCAGCGGAACACGTACCGGCACGCGTACGCCGCGCCCGCGCCACACCACCGCGACGACAAGTGCACCATCTGCCTGTCCGTGTTCGAGGTCCACTCCGACTGCAGGTGCGTCCGCCGCCACTCACACCGACGCCGAGACAGCGCACTCATCCAGCGGAACACGTACCGGCACGCGTACTAATCTATTAGATTATCTTTACTCATTTCAAACGACACAATTCTAAAGTCAGGCTTGACTGGCTTTCGAAGCAGGTTGAACTGACTAGTGGTGGATTCCCGTACTCTACCAAGCTCTGCTGAGTAAGGTGAACTAAGGGGCCTAGTTTACCCTTTCATAAATTCGGGCAAAGACAAGACGGTCTGGAATCTTAAAAATAATATTAAAACACAACTAAAAATTGTGGCAAAAAATTATGTAAACAGTTGTCAAGCTTATATTCGTAACTTTTTTTTCAGGCGACTGCCATGTATGCACCTTTTCCACATGGAGTGTGTGGACCAGTGGTTGAGCACAAACAAGCACTGCCCCATCTGCCGTGTGGATATCGAGACGCATCTGAACAAAGATGCCACGTTTTAGCCGGTATTGAAACAGGTAGATAACTTTTGATAATTTGTACAGCAGCTTCTGTAATAATACTGAATTTTTCTGTTATTTTTATTACAGAATAAGTTAAGCTTTATTATCATCTTCCTTCCTTTTAATTGTGCATTGATACCTCATTGGTATACTGATAGGTCACCCAGATGATATTTATTGTATAGGATATCTAGGTTCATATAAATTTGAAATCATCATTTAATTTACAGACTTTTAATCTTCAGTGCACAAAACAGCATTTAGTTAGCATAAGGATCTTTTTATAAATGTAATTTAGCATAGGCCATCATTTACTGAGAAAAATAAATAAATAAAACATTTAAATAACAATTATTTAATAGTTTTCTAATGAAATTAATATTATGTACAGTCTTGAAGTCTATTGAAACATTGTTTGTAATGGAAACCTTAAATTCTTATGCAGCAAACTACGCTTTTCTCTTCTTAGCAAGTTTCTCATTAGATACATCCTCTTTCAGTTTGTTCTCAAGTTGCGGTGAGCTGATAATAGCCTGCTGTTGTATTTCCAAGCTTTCCTGCTGGAGCTCATGGGTCAACTGTTTTTGCACATTGCAAGTCCTGACAAAAATATTACTGCCAATATTATGTACATAAACTTAAACATTATAATTAAATATTCTGTTTATTTCCTAATTACAATTCTGTTACATATTAATATACTTATTACAATGTTAATGTCAAAGGAAGTGACTATTTGTTGATTTTTAATTAATATTAAGATTATATTATTATGAGATAAAATATCAAGGGAATTATATAATGCCTAATTTTTGTAACATAAAACAATTTGTTAATTTTGAGTCTGAATTTCAAGAATGATATGTGGTAAAAATAGAAAACTTTTAAATGCTAGATTTAAACATTACATAATGCTTTAATAAATGTTTTTTTGAATCACATAACACTTTGTTTTATTACCTGCAAGCATGATCAATCCTCTCACATATGGCATCCGATGCTGCTATATTTCCTGAAAGATAAGAAATTTCTGCGGCTACTGTTGCTAATTTTTCAGCATAGTCCATGTAACCTGTAAAATAAAGCTTTAAAATCAGATTCATTTAAATTCTAAATAGGTGAACAAATATGAGTCTTAAGTTAATGTCCCTTGTATATACAAGAGACTTTTATTATGGCAGCCAAAAACAAACCTCTACTCTTATATTTTACCTATTATACCCAAAATTATCATCAGAAACCTCCTCACTTCCTTATTTATGTTTACATAGCTAATTTTATCATTTCATCCAACTAAAAATTATTTGTGAACTAATTTGAGAAAGGTTCATACTAATTATATACAACAAAGCTATGTGTATTAGATCATTTTCTTATTGTTTATATAATGGTTTCTATGACAGAACAGTTTAGTGGCAATCCAGTTTCATTTATTTTGTGTCTGGATTCCCAGCATTCAATGGGTTATAGGATGAGGCATTACAATAAAAAATGATTTGAAGAACTCATACTTAGCAATGTCCTGAGATTGTGCTTAAGATCTGATAACGACCCTCTAATGGCAACCAACTGATCCCAATGATGTGGTGGCGTGCCTGTCTCTCCCACTCAAGTGCTTGTTTAACAAGGCATATCTCTTTTGTAAGTGCATCTCGCAACCTTTTAAAAAGGATATTCCAAATTAAAATAACGAAACAATGAAATGACACGAGATATTTAATAATATAGATTGCTAGAAGCAGTTATCACCTTTCGCTCGTATCTTGAATAGCAACTAAAGTAACTGTGAGTAGTTGAGTGGCTGCATTACATTGACAGTTGTTGCTTGGCGAATAAGAAAATCATGTTCTAATCGATCGTCCTCCCAATCAACTCATGTTCCTTTTGTGCGTCCTCACAAGATACTGTTGTTAGAAGGCCTAGGGAAACAGGGCGATACTACGCAATTTTGGAATTAATTTGGCCCGGTTTACCTGTGATAATGTATTTTGAATATATTCAAGAGTCTATTTCTAAACATATCTTTAAGCTAAGCGATAATTAGATATCAGAAGAAAATAAAATGTTTCTTTAGACATTTACTGTATTTCATATAAATTTATCTAAAATTTAAATTCATTTTATTCTTTTAGGTTATGTTTTTTGTCATTTATAAATTTGACAGATGTTGCAAACATTTATGTCAATGTCACAAAAAAAAAAAACATAGACAAAGTAAAAAACTCTGGAAAACACTAGGGAAAACAAAAACTGAAAATAATCAATCTTGAATTATTTTTTATACATTTTTCTCAGATTTTTGACGACCCATGTAATTTAATTGGTTGAGCTGTCGATTCTTACACGACCTATAAATATAGATAAGTATAATTACTCATCTAGTCTAGCAATAAATAATAATAATCAGGCTAGCAAGGATCGGACAACACTTACAGTAGAATTTCAAATTAATTCTCGCATTAATATTTTCTACGACCCATTGACTATCTATATCAACGACCAGTGTCGTTGATCTATATACACATACGAATGTATACATACGGTTGAGTTGAGATGTCGATTACTTCACTTAGGGTTCCGAATTCGATCTCCTAAATAAACAGTGAGTATATCCATCAATGCTGCACTGAGACAACGGATGTTAATTCTCTTATACCCGGTAATTTTACTAGCTACAGTGTCCTCATATCTGGCACTGCGGTGCAGGTACCTAACTAGACGACTCAGTGCCGTGCCCTTCAGTAGGCCGTTATATGATGGCTGGTAATGAATAAATAAGTAGAGTCCCAACATCAATGTTGTCCTTTCGGGGGCATTAACACCACCATTTATATTTCATAATATGGTGGCTCATTGGTCTGGACGACAGATTTCAGAATTCTTAAATCCGAAGTGTAGATTTGCCTTCTGATCTGGATGGTGCAGGTTTAAATCCTGCCACGTACCAATGTCTTTTCGAATTTTCGAAATTATATGTACGTTTGTCCGACGCCCTTACTCTGTTGAATACACGCAACCGCGGCGGTTAAAGGTTAATTGAAATAGTCTCTCTACGCCCTTACTTTTTTGTACTTAAATAAATACCTACGAAAGGTATTAATTTATTACGGCGAAATAAACTGAACTTTTAATTTGCACATCTTTTATTTCATAAATATAAACGTTGCATTTAGGATAAAACATTTGGAGTATGACCCCTTTTGACATAGGTACTTTTGTTAACAACACATAATTTTGGATAAACTAAATAACACCAACTTATCTCTCTCTTCAACCTATCGCATTCCACTGCTGGATATAGGTGTCCCCCATTTTGCGCCAGATATCCCGGTCCTCCGCTTTTCTCATCCAGCTCCCACCAGCGACCTTCCGCAAGTCGTCGGTCCATCGGGCCGGAGGGCGTCCTACGCTACGCTTATCTACAAACTTCAAATGTTCAGAATAGTCCTTCGTGTAGTAGAGTAAGATTTGATTTCAAAGTTGAGAGATGCTATACTGCGATCAGCGGCTGCTATTAACTTTGCCGAATCGAAATCTAAGCAGTATACAGGTGAAGTCTTCCGCTGCGTAAAATACATCTGTAATTAACAATCTCATTATTTACTGTGAGTAAATAGGCATTTTAAATAAATTCGAGGTGAAAGACTCGCTAGTGTCTACTAGGAACCTCTACTGCAGGTCATTGCACTCACTATATTGTAGAACAACTGTGGAGTATTAGACGGTGTTTTGGTTCGATTTTGTATGGAAGTAGGTAGTAAGTACTGGCACGGATAATACTATGTGTTGGTATATATTGTACGTTTTTTTTAAAATGAACTGGTTGGTTAGTTAGCTCATCTGGTGTTAAGTTATACGTACCCCTGACTATAACAGATGCATTGTTGGAGGAAATAAATAACAGTGGGTAGTCATTATTTTCCGTCGACACTGCCCCTGCGCCCGTCACCCGAGACTACAGATGTTAGGTCTCTCATACCCGGTGATTTTACTAGCTACATACTTATAGTGCCCTCATCGAGCAACCACTTCTATTTTACCAGAAATTGCAAACACTCTGTACCGAGTCTGCCTTGTTAAAAATGAACATATAACTCGAACTATTAAGTAGGTAATAAGGTATATAGATTATATTCGAACAATTGTATAATGACTCACTTGTATGTGAAAATCATTTGATCTTGTATCAAATAGCACGCATCTCGAATACTCGGACGTGCCGACGACAATCGCGCGGTCACCGTCAGACTTCACACAGTACATACTTGACTGGAACGGGTCTATCATCTCGTATACCTAAAACATACGTACCTAAATCATCAACAATACCCAGCATGCAGTCTTAGCCAGCATGGCCGAAAACGGCTCAAGAATTTACAACGAGTAGTGGCGTAGCGAGGTCTAACGATCTAGACACGGGCGAAAAGCCTTTGCGAGGCCATTTAACTAGCCCGTTCCCACTCATTATTAAGACCTGAATTAAGACTAAAAGATAACTTAAAGGCTTTGTTTTCGGTGTTCAATCTTTTTGAACATTCATCCAAGAATGCCCTTCATGTTAGGCACGATCTCATTTGGATGAGTTTTCTCTGGGCGCGGTCGCCCACGCCTTGCTACGTCACTGACGAGAATTTCCGGGGGAGACTGTAAAGAAAGTGACAGTATTGTTAAAAGAAACTAAGTCAACAGCAGTTTCATTCTTTCTTCTAATCACTCTCCTGGTATAAAGTGAACCTACACCTATTCATGACAGACGCAGTGTTAACAAAAACCAATGAGTAGGTATTGATAGTAACTAGTTTCCGTCAACACTACACCGCGCCCGTCAAAAGACATGTTAGATCTTATGGGCACCTACCCAGTGATTTCACTTTATACGCGCGGTCCGCTCCTCCCGAAACACAGAGGCGCATAAACTCTTATTTGGAGGAGCGATATCTGGCAATGCGATGGACTACTACTTCTAAGATGACATATTATTAACCTACCATATAGTTAATGTAGTAGTATTTGGAAGAGTGCAAGAGCCGAATTAGTGATAGGTTACAGCCGAAGCGTATAAATAAAGAAAATTAATAGGGTGGCTTTAGTAATAAGTCAGAAACAGTGGCGTAGCGAGGACTACTCTAGGCGTGGGCGAAATACCTATGGCTAAGGGCTTCCCTTTGACAGTAGGTTTTACCTAAAAGGGCCGTCCCTTTTCAACGGGTATTAGTAATTTAAGATCTAAATGAAGACAACGGATAACATAGGGAGCGCCGATGGCTAATTGGTGTGCCTTCCGACCTGGACAGTGTAGGTTCAAATCCCGCCATGTACCAATGTCTTTTCTAAATTATATGTACCTACGTTTATTCGACGCTCTAACGGTGAAGAAAAAGCATCGTGAGGAAACCTGCGCAAGACTGCAAAAAAATTCAAAGGTTGTCCGTGATGTCGGCCAATCCGAAGTCCGCGTGGACGACTAAGGCCTATATACCCTTTACGGTGGGGACGTATAATGAGCTGATGTTAGATAACTTAGAGGTTTTATTGTCAGTGTTCAGTCTTTTTGAATCATTCATCCCCAGTGAGTGGGAGCAAAGCCCTTGCCTTGCTAAACCACTGGTCAGCTATGCAGGTCAGAAGTAGGTACACATTTCTTGTAAATAACTGTCAGTTTTAAATGCATAGTTCTAGGTCCAAAAGAAATCAAACGACTTGTGAGGTGTATCTTCAGTATTATGTAAGTACGAAACTCATATAATGCACAATTTTAAGTAACTGCTGAAGGAGGCCGTTGGAGTGTCGTGTGGCAACGCAGAGTAGAATACAATGGGACCATCCCTACTCTAAATTATAATCAAAGCATATTCAGCCTTATCGAGAAACCTCCTTATTTCTAATAGTGTCAAAAAACTAGATGTGTAAGATTTAGATTTCAATCTATGGAAATGTTGTGATTTTTTTGTCACATAGAAATGTGCAGCCAGAAAAAATATGTTCAAGGTTGGTTAGACCCGATCTTATTTGAAAACGCAATTTCTTTACCTACTTCTGTATCTAGAATCATGGTTTAAAATCATCACTTAACGAATTACGAAATAATAGCAGGCTTGTGATTAAATGGTTACCACCCATATAGCACACTCACCACTTTGTGACTCCTCACATCAATCAGTTCCAGTTTGCCTGCATGTGTTACTGTCATGATTGTGTTATGGTCGTGCCATCCGATATCACGAATGGATTCCCTCCTATAAACTTTTCCTAAACTGACGGTCATCATCAATTCACCTCTGCCGACAGAAAATTCTTGTTAAACTTTTAATAATAAATTAAGAATACGAACTTTTCAAGCAAGGTGATAAATGGTATGATTGCTAAGAACACAAAATATGAAAATAATATTAAAATATTATTTTTAAATTACTAGATGATTATAAAAAATGAATCATGGTTGGTTATACCATAAAAAACTGGTATTGTTTAAATATATTTTTTTTTACTAAAAACTACTTCATACCACACGCACCAGCACAAATTAACCAGTCAGCGATAGTCAACACACTACAGGCTAAAATAAAATTATTATGATTAAAAAATAATCTCATGAATCTCATGATAAAGCATTTGCATAAATGTAAATAATAGTCATATAATTTCCACCTACTTATTGATATCAACCAAAAGAGGCTTATTATTTCCTTTAAGACCAATAGCCAGATTTGTTTTATTCTCATGTAGACTTAAGCACCTAACGCCAATATCGTTATCGAATTTGAAATCCCGGACACCTGTTATCAAAAAATATACTAGTAGAATACTAGACACTGGGGTCCCCTAATATTTTGTGGTCAAACAAAAACTAGGTCTTATCTAGATTCTACGCAAAGCTTTGTTGCCAGGTATCATTTACGGAACTTGTGTTTGCGAAGTCTTTGCCAAGTTAAAATAAATTTATTAAATTTAAGCTAAAAATAAGCACTACTGTATACCAGTATAATACAGAAAACATAAAACATCAGAATTCAGACTACTCAATTATAATAATACTTACAGAAGTCACCATCTTTTTTGTCAGAGTCTTTAGGCCCATCTGTGTAAAAATGCCAGAAGAGGAGGCTTGAGCTCTTGAAGGAGCCTGTAATGGCACATGATTTTTCCGGACCAGCTATCAGTTCCACAGCAGTAACTTCCACTTCACCATTTTCAAGGCAGTTCTCTACATGGTACAAGACCCGAGGACAGCACTTTAAGTTTTCAAATGAAAGAACAGTTGCACTGCCATCTCTGCAAAAAAAAAATTTAAGTGAAACTATTGTGTCTGTTTGTATTGGTTGGGTATTGGTTAAAATCGCTTCGGAAATTAGCCATTATTTGTCGTAAAAAGGAAATAACAAAAAACTGTTATTGTGGGATATCCATAAGAGATACATATATATGCAGGGTTCAGCCTGCGTTTGCAATGTTAACGGAAAAAATAAATTATTTACGACATCACATTAGAAACCTCAAAAATAACAGTATTTATTTAATGGATGTTATTATACATATAAACCATTATCTTGAATCACTCTGTCTATAAAAAAAAACCGTTGCGTAGTTAAAAAGATTTAAGCACACATAGGGACAAAAAAAGTGTCTTAGTTTTATACATTGTAGTGATTATTACAAATCTGGGTTAAAAATAACGATGTGACTCTTAGATCGAAAATTCTTAGGTGTTATAAATTAAGTAGGAAGTCAATTTTTAAAGTACATTAATTCACAAAAAAATTAAAACCATATCATTACATAACACATACAACTTAAAACAACTTTTGCTTTAAAGTCATTTTAATAAACAAAACATTTAATGTAGTTGTTGTACAAAATTCATAAACTTTGCATACTAACTACATATGTGTGATGTCATAAGTAGCCATTAATTTAAAGCGTTTTTTGGAAAGTCCATTCATGTGTTTTTAGAATTGAGAAACCTCTGTGAGTTTTAATGTTGACAGAGTAATTTTTTTTTCCCAATATTTATATTATTAAGCTGTCCATCAATCCAGAAAAAAAAATAACTTCATCCCTTTTGTCCATTAGTGAGCTTCCAACTTTGGTGGTTAAGGTTTAGATAGAAAATACATTTCTATTTGTTTGTATAACATCTTAACAACTTGAGAAAGTGATACCAGATACACAAAAACTAAACAATGGAAAGACAAATACCATATCTTAGTAAAGCAATTGCAAAATAAACAGTTGTGCATAGCACAGGTGGTCACTCACATCACACAATACATTAATCTATTGTGTACACTCATGCTATGTTTGAGTGGGTTAAGTCAAAATTAAGTTATGTATATGTTTAACCCCTACTACTACAAGTATATACTTTTATATGTTACTAAATGAAATGCCTGAATATAATGGTTATAGAAATACCATACCTGTTACCACAAACAATTAAATTCTCTGCCACAACAAATCTTGATATATCATTAATGCGCATATCATCTCTCTCAACTATAGGTACATTAACTTTCCACAAAGTTTCGTAGTGGGATGGTTTGCCTTTCCTGTTTGTTGGGAGACATAGTATTTCAGAACCAGCTGTGTAAACAAGTAGCTCTGAATCAAAGTATTTCAACCAGGGCATATACTTTATATGTTGGTGCACTATAATCTGTAAATTATTTACACTTTTCAAATATAAACAACAATAAAATTAAATAGTTGTGCAATTATTAAAAAGATAAGCTTACCTTACCACAGTATATTCCCTTACACCAATTATTTGATATTCTTAATTGGTCATAACTGGAAAAGTTATTTAATTTTCTAGAAAATAAATAAAAAAACATATGATCACCTTTAGAAGAGCTTTTAAAAATTTTATATTTTAGTGCAAAATATATTACAATCAAACATTTCCAATACCTGTTGCTTATGGTGCCATGAATGATAAGTTTTTCTCGAGACACCGCTCTCCAAATAGCGTTGTTTACCAAAATTAATTTGTTTAAAGCTCTACATGTACGCATAACATTTTTAATATCGTTTAATTGTAAATAATTGAAAATATTTATTAGTATTTCTACAGGTAGTTGCAGAAGCAAACACATTGTTTTATTATGTTACGCAGGAGACACATGAAACCAACTTAAAAGTCAACCAGTTACTGAATGCTGCTGAAAGCCAAAACAATCGATTTGAATACAATTATTGATTTTAGCCACTGAACAAAATAAAACATAAACAAAACTGTCCTATACGTATTATATACTTATGACAACCAGTGACAACAGCTGTTTTCAGTGTTGCCCTATGAACGACAACATTCATCTCGATAGATTATTTCTATCCGTCAATAATTTCTATCATAGAAAATGAATCGGAGATCGGCTTCGGACGTCACTCACCCTCCATAATGTCATGTCAAGTCAGTACTAATCAGGGTTGTCAAACGTACGAGGTTCCTCGTACAAATAAAAGATTTGTGGTCTTCCGTACAAGGAACGAGGACACTATCAACCTCGTACAATTTTGTACGAGATTTTGATATATGACCATGCTGCATATTAAAAACTAGTGACATCCATAAGAACTTGAACTTTTACAAAAAAAAATTGGTCTCATTTAGGCAATCTTTGTCTGCAGACTGTAGTCGCTATTTTGTTTTTTCTTCTCGTTAGAGGATACGGGCATCGAGTTGATAACTCCTTCCCCGGACTTTTCTCAACGAGTTTCGGCTCGTTGTGGTTATGCGTTTGGCTGTATGGAATACTGGCCGTCCTCAGCGCGGTCTAATCCACCGGTGAGACCCATGTAGTAGCTATGTCAACCGGGAAAACCCAATTAATAAAGCGTTTTGTTCTCGCATTAGTCGTCTCTACGACAAAGTGATGTTTTTGAGTAAGAAAATAGCAAATGTTCAGTATTTTGATGATAAAAGCGTTTTTAAAAGATGTACGAGGTTCGAAAGTCAAATTACGAATTTTTATCTGCATATATACGAGGAATTACGTTTCGGGTACCTCGTACGAAGACCACAAATCTCTTATTTGTACGAGGAACTCGTACGTTTGACAACCCTATACTAATGTCAGATTGTGTGTCAGTTATATATTACAGAATGAAATTACAACGTAAAAATACTTTGTTTCGTTGGTTTCCAGTTTCCAAATTCACTATCTTATATTTCTGATGACGAAGTAACATCATATAAAAAGGAAAAGTCTTGGTTTTAAGAAAAGTCTAGAACAATCTATAAACTCGCTGCCAAATAATGTCTGCTGACTAAAAGCTACAATAGTGCGCAAAGTGTCTTGTTAGTACTAAGATTTATTTAAACAAGTATGAATTTATTTTAATTTTTCAAATTGATGTTTTTCTTTATTGAAATTGTAGAGATATTAGTACAATTCGCGCATCCAAATTGTATCGTTGTTATGGCGACTTATTCAAGCCGTGTTGCTTTGTGCCTGCACACGATGATACACTGCGAAAGGCGCGCTATTTAATTCTGCGTTTACTGTTAAAGGGTGTATCTGGATAACAAAATAAAATCTATAGTAAAATGTTTGCTAGTTTTGTATCTGAGTCCTGCTTGTCTTATCAGCCAGTACAAGTTGTCAGTCATAGTAGGTTGGTCACGCATTGCGTTTATTTCCTCTAATTATCGCAGTTATTGCGCTACGACTTGAGCATACACAGATACTTACTAGTCTATCAAGTGAACAGTGTTGTGAACTCTAAATGTTTACCACTAATATTTGATCTATCAACATACTTACCGAATTGTGATTCAAGTGAGTCTTTGTATAACATTGTATAAATAACAAAAAAGTGTGATATCATTAAAAAAAACAAATGCTGTATTTTGTAGTGCTTTACAAAGTGTGATATTGCCTACAGGAATGAAAGGTCCAACACGGCCAGCTCCATCTGTCCCTGGTATAGGGTGAACAGTATTCCCATTACAACTGAATGATGATCCCTTTGTGCTGATTTGTTGACCAGCACCATGTGTGCAAAAGAAGATGCCTCACCACGCCCCCTCCACCTAAAGTGAATAAACAATCATGTTCCTACAAAGCCGTCCCATTTCATAGAAGACCTACAGTTCTCACATCATTCTATCTAGGAAGAAAAACAATGTGATCAATCAAAGCAACCAGGCCAGTCAGCAAACCAATAATCTCCTTGCAGAGTTAACAGTGAAGTGGACACAAGTAAAGTTTTTCCAAAATGTGAGCCCAAAAATATTCACACGGGAACACTCATAGATTTGTCCTCACCACCTAGTTCACCAACTTTCACAACACGGTCCAGTAGTGATGGCTCAGTGTGGATAGCTTTGGATCAGATGCCACTACATCCAAAATCATCATAATGCCAACATGGGGCAATGCATCACAGGCTGAAAGTGATTGAGGATGATTTTGATCTCTTTATGAATCTAGGAAAATTGTCAGTAAAGATGATACTTTTGATGATTTCACAATGGTCGATCCATTTTCACCTCAACTATATAATAAGCCTCCAATTAAGAAACCTGTTTTAAATAAAGATCTCTTTGAGAGGCCGTCTGCTAATCCCAATGCCAATGGCAAAGGACCAACAATTATCAGAGCAAAACCAACCAGACCGAAGCCTCCAGATAACTCAGCTTTATTAAAACACACTTTTGGCAGCAATTTCTCAGTCACAAACTGACAATAAATACTACAACACCAATACAAAATCAGTATGGCTTTGGAGACAATTTTGTAAGTAAAATATCAATACTCTACTAATTTTAAGTTTCCTGCATATCTAGTCTAAATTAACATAATATTTTATTGCTAAATAAACTAATTCATAGTCCATCTTGAGAAACCTAGTTAAAAAAACTTTCATTAGAATTATTAGTTCTTAACTATGTACTACTTTTTTATTGGTTTACACTGATGCTTATTTGTTTGTGTCTCTTTCTATTGATAATAACTAGGTATTTAGTTCTATATTAATTAACATTTTTTATTGATTATTGGCTATAATGGAGCTAGTCTGTCAATTTTGGGCCCAAAATAATTTATCATCATCATTATCATATTCAATTAATATATTCGAGTTTTTTATTGTGATTTGCTGTCCAAAATGCTACACAATTGCAAAACAGGCTAAGTGGCTATTTTGTAGATCCGGCTAATGTCCAGCTGTGAACACTGATTTTTACAGGCTGTTTCATTAACGATTTGTATGAATGGGTTTAATGAAGTCTAATTTATTATTTGTTCCATCAATAATTTATGTGATAAAATTTGTGGGCAAAATGCATTGATAAAAACTTTATAATTTCAATTGCAAATATGTATAATTTCAACATTAGCACATGCTCTGCTGCCAAAATTAGTACATACAGGGTCAAATTAATATTAATTAAACTGGTACTAACATTGTGAAAACTTCAATGTAGCTTAATTATAATAGATTCTTTGAGGCTAAACATATTAAGGTCATACTCATTGGATTGACAAGTTGTATATAAATTATGTCTTATGATATTTTGTTTTGTATAAAGTTGCAAGGTATTTGAATAATAACAAATCAATTAATATCGATTTTATATTGTTAATATCTATGTATTAAAATTTCAGTCATTATAAATGCGTGATTCCTCGCGGGATTTACACCCATTACCCCGGATCACGTTGCGATCTAATTCAATGCTGTCACTTATCCCCTACGTGCAGGCAGAGGGCTCAGTACTATCCATCCCCATACTATTCACTCTGTATACTAGCGACCTACGGCATTTCGCCAACCACTTAAGACCGACATAGCTTTGTTGCCGACGACACCGTCATCTATTGTTCTCGCGTAAACCAGCCATGATCAAAATCTCCAATCCTTAGCCAATATCTTAGGTGATTGGTTTAGGAAATGGAGAATAGAAGTCAATCCCGACAAAAGCGCGCGGTCTCTTCTAGAGGGTCTCCTCGCGATGTCAGGTGGTCCCTCGATCAATATGTTAGGAAACCTATCCCCTGGGAGAGGAGACCCGTCATTTAGGAGTATTTAGACAGTGGGCTGAACTTGGAGCCCACATAAGACATGCACGACGCTCCTCGCTCCCGGCTGATTAAACTATCTCTGCACGCTCGTAGCAAATGGTCCCTTAGAAATAGGTGAGAATTTAAACAGCGTGCATTAGACTAATCATGATGCTAGCTATATTTGCACATGCAAGTCCCCATCAAATTCATAGGTTATAGGTACTTCAGGCTAGGTTAGGACCATAAAATTTTCATATCGAGTACATATTTTAAGTAATGTCTCTTCCGCAGGATTCGAAGTCACTCAGTTGGGATAGTTCTCCGGAGAGGGAGTCTTCGCCGCCAATGCATCGATTCCGCCGCCTCCGCCACCACAGGTCATCGATGATGATCTTACCAGTGGAATGGCCGGAGGACCAGCCCGATTTCGATGATAAGAGCCAGTCTTGAAACTGACGCGAAGAAGAGGATAAACCTTATGCCATTGCTCTGTTCGACTACTTCACAGATCATCCCGACGATCTTGCTTTTCGGTAAGTTTATCAAGTATTTATATTTTCTGGTTATCTTATATATGTTAGAGCGTCGGTGGCTCATTGGTGTAGACTGTTGTCTCGATTTGAAGTGTTGTGTTCAACATTCAAATCACGCCAGCACCAATGTCTTTTTGAATTTTCGGATCATTGATTACGTTTATCCACGCTTTACGGTGAAAGAAACTTCATGAGGAAACCTGCCACGCCTACAAAGAAATTCNTCAGAATGTCAAAATATAACTTTCTTCTATTTTCATATTGACAAGTCATCTTTTAAAGTCAGTAAAGAGGTTCCTCTTCACACCCACCGAACTTTGAAGAATGAATTATTTCATTTCTTTATTGTCTCTAGTCTATCCTCTTCGAAAGTTCTGCAATCTTGGACCGAACAATGGCTTAGTGAATAGGTCTGCAGTTGCAGCTCAGTGGGTACATACTTGATGCTAGTTCCTTCTTCGAAACATTCACGTATGTAGAAGTGCTTGAGCTTTATATGTTTTTGTACGTTGATGAAACTGGTATGGAGGGTTTTCGGAGAGTTTGATCGCCGACTCGTTGTCCACGCATATCACTGGTACTTTAATTTGGTGATTTCGTTTAATAACCTTTTGAGCCAAATTATTTCTTTTGCAGTTTCAGTAAGGGCTACTAGCTCAGCTTCAGTTGATGAAAGTGAACACCTTTTTGTTTTTGGCTCTTCCACATGATTGGTCATTGTAAAAGAATACATACCAGTAGTCGAATGTCCAGTCGTAGTGTCTCCTCCATGATCAGCGTTACTATCGCTAAGATACCTTTCCTCCGCTTTTTAAATACCAGATCTTGTACATTGTTCTTTTAGGTATCTGAGTATTCATTTCAGGTTCTTCACATCGAGTTTTCTTGGATTTTTAGATGTCTTGACACAATACTCACTGCGTAGCATATATAGGTCTTGTAGGCGACCATTAATATGCTAAAGCGCCACTGCCTGTCGATAAGGGAAGTTAGTATCGTCTAGGTATGTCTTCCTTTTCTTCTTCGGGTGAGGTTTTATGACTGGAGTAGGAACAGGTTTGCATTCTGTCATACCAAATCTAGCCATATTTTGAAACGGCTTTTAAGTTGTTCGATAAAGTTTCTCGTTGGTTTAAGCTACTAGTCATCATCGACATAAGAGCTATCAAAACTTCTTTCTTAAGGTCTTGCGTACATTGTTTAAAGCCAGATTCAAATTAAGTACACAGATATACAGTATTCCAGCATAAGGGCGCTTGTTTGAGTCCATATAGACTGCGTTTAAGTTTGCAAACCTTTTTGTGCGTCTTTGAATCCGTCAGGTTGTACCATGTATATTTCTTCTTACTGTCGTTAAGGAAGCAGTTGATACATCAAATTGTTGTAGAGACATATTTTGTTCTGAAGCCAATCCTAGTACAGCTCTGAAGGTGCTTAGTCTAACAACAGGACTAAACGTTTGGTCGTAATCCATCCCTGGTTTTTGTGAAAATCCTTTTACTACTAGTCTAGCTTTGTTCAACTGAACCGTCTGGGTTGGTTTTTATCTTATAAACCCATTTACATGGTAAAGCTTTTCTGCCTTTGGGCAAGTCTACGAGTTCCCATGTTTGATTTTCTTTCAGAGAGTTTATCTCACTGTGCATTGCATCACGCCAGTAAGTATTGTCGGTACAATTTATGGCTTCATAGTATGTCTTTGGTTCTGCAGGCTTCTCTGAGTCAATAGCTGCCATGATGAAATCATCGAATCGTTTAGGTGGTACCAATTGTGATCTTGCACGTAGTTAGTATCGTTGGTTAGATTCGTGTTCTGCATTGTCATCTTAACAGTCATCGTAATTGTGAACAGCTATGCTTTCGTACCTATCCTCAGGGTCGATGTTGTTGTCTTCATCACCATCGTGGATAGAGTGAAAGTCTTCAAAAGTCTATGTCATTAGTGCTGTGGACTATGTTTTCTTGTTGTAAGTTTTCATTGCCAGACGCATTCGGCTGCAGATGAGCACTGTTTTGTTGTTGTAGTGCATCGTTTTGCAGTATTATGATACCACTTTCGTTGTCGTAGCTATCATTATTTTTATTTTGAGCGTTTGCATGTTTAGGTGAAAAGAAGAGTGTATCTGCATTAATCTGTTCCGAGTAGAACATCTTCTTCATGACGCGGATATCCTTGCTGATAATGACACGTCGTTTTGCAGGTACATATATTCGAAACGCTTTGGAGGTTTCGGAGTATCCTACAAGTAAACCAGGTATAGCTTTTGCTGCAAATTTGTGCTGTGTAGAGCCTTTTAAAAGAATGAATGTTTTTGAACCAAATACGTAAAGATGGTTGATACAGGGTTTTCTGCCAACCCATTTCTCGTAAGGTGTCATTCCATTGATGCTCTGATTTATAGACCTCTTAGATAAATAGTTGGCTGTGAGTATTGCTTCACCCCCCACAAGCGCAACGGAGTATTAGAATCAAGTAACATGGCTCTTGCTTTTTCAACCAAAGTGCGGTTTTTCCTCTCTGCAATACCATTCTGGTGTGGAGTATGAGGAGCTGAGAGTCTTCTTTGAATTCCGTGTAACTTGAGATACGAGTTAAAAGCAGTATTGAGGTACTCTGTGCCGTTATCTGTTTGTAGGAATTTAATCTTATTTCCGGTGAAGGTTTCAGATGTTTGTTTGAATTCTTTGAACTTGTCTAGAACTTAACTTTTATTTTTCATTAGGTACACCTTGCAATAGCGACTATAGTCATCTATGAGAGTAAGTATGTATCTGTTTTGTCCGAGCGATGGCGTTTGTATCGGTCTACACACATCGCTATGAACGATTTCGAGGCGTTCAGTTGTTCTAGGAATTGTTCTATTTTTGGATGTAGGAGTTCGATGCAGTTTGGCTTTAATGCATGTTTCACATTCAGGTAAGATTGCATTAGCATGAAATTGAAGTCCAATAAGACTGCCGTTCTATAGAGCTAGCTTCATATCATTTGCATTCATGTGGCCAAGTTTTTTGTGCCATTCTTCCATAGAACTCGTCGAAGATTTAGCTGGCTTCGGTTCTGTTTTCTGGAGTTTCATTGTTGGCTAAGTGATTGCATTCAGTAAAAGACTTCAGGGATCTGACGTAATATAGACCATCTGAGTCTCTTTGGGCTGTAAGGATTGTTCCTATTTTAGGTTTATTGATAGTAGCTTTCTTTTTGGAGAAGGTGACCGTACATCCATGATCGATCATCTTGCTAACTGACAGTAAGTTTGTGCTCAGGCTAGGTACATACAGAGTGTTTAGGAGCTGTATGTCATCTAAACTTTTTCCTTCTTCGTTTTGAGTGTTACAGTTCCAGTACCATTGATTTCAGCTGAGACTTCGTCTGTTGCAAAACTGAGTTTTCTAGAGGTACTTTTCATATTTGTGAATAGTTTCTTCTGGAATGTCATATGAGAAGTACATCCGTCTGTTAGCCTTGCTTGTTAATAAACAGTGCTGTTGAGCAAAATGATTTCTTTCAAGTCTGTTGGAGAATTTCGGTTAATCCTTTGATGAGGCGTTTTTATTCCAACAGGTGGTGCATATCCTATGTGTTCTGCGTTTTAAAAATGTTGCCTTGTCTCTTGCATATTTTACAGCTTGCATAGAGCGCTTCTTCGTGATTATATGTACTTAATTTGTTGAAGTCTGTGTCACGGCGGCGCGCTTCACTCTCTTCAAGAATTTTCGTTTTAAGTTTTTCGGGTTCTGGCAACGTTTCCTGTGTCTCGAACGCTATCCGAAAGTTTTCGTATTCATCTGAGAGGCTGTATAGCATGATAATGGATAATAAGTCATCATTGATTTCAATGCTGAGGTCTTTGAGTTTGTTGACCGTATCCATAAAAGTTATCAAATGCTCTCGTATATCACCACTTGGTCGCAACTTACTAAGAATGAGTTGTTTCAACAGGGTTGCTTTTCGCTCAGGTCCGTGCTGGAGTAGATGGTTTGTAGCTTATTCCAAACTTCGTATGCTGTTTCACAGGCCTTGACTTGCTTTAACTCTGATGCGGAAATGAGTAATAGGAGCTCCGATTTAGCCACTTCATCATTATCTTTCTCATCTTGTGTAGTTTCGTTGGTGCTGGTGAATTGTGTGCTGACGTGTTTCCACAATTTATTCTTGACTAGGTAGGCTTTTGCATGAATAACCCATGTATCGTAGTTATCCCTGCCGAGGGGGCTGATCTTTACAACTGACATTGTTTCATTAATTTACTGCTTACTCTGAACCACGCCCTGCTACCATGTGAAATGTAGAGAAGGTCAGCCTACATTAAAGCACTCTAAAGCATACTTAGTTATTAAATACAACACACCAATTAGTTTTACGAATATATTATTTTATTACTAGCAAAAACAAAATACTTTTTTCAGAATGTCTAAATATAACTTTCTTCTATTTTCATATTGACAAGTCATCTTTTAAATTCAGTAAAGAGGTTCCTCTTCGCATAGATGTTTTCTAGTGACATAAATAAATAATAAATACCCACTAACATTCACACAGCGCCATCTAGCCCCAAGTTAAGCGTGAAGCCTGTATTATGGGTACCAAACAACGGTTAAACATACTTACATACATTTTTTTGTAAATACATACATATCATACATAGAAAACACCCAGACCATTACAAACAGACATGTACATGCACACAAATGTTTGTACTGCCCGGGGATCGAACCCGGAACCCTTGGTGTAGCAGTCGACGTTTCAGCCGCTGCACCAAATGGATCGTCAAATAAACATCGATATATCGATAAACATCGATGCTAGAATCCGATGTTTTACATCGAATATAAATATTGCTATATTTTTTAAGTGGACACTCCTACGGCTGTCTTGGCAGTGTTGCCACCTTAGTTTTAGAAACTGGGCTTTTTAGGAAGTTAAGATGGGGCTAGATAGAGCTTCAAAAGATATTCTGTACTAAAAATGCTGAAATAATCATGTCATGAAGCTGTTTTTAGAGCATTTAAAAAATGTCTTCATGACCGATGAAATAGTAAAAAATTTCTTGTTAGCATATCGAAAACTTCACACTTTGGTAATATTTTCAAGACAGTGAAAAAGGACTAGATTACCCGAGCTAAATCATTGAAAAAGGGGTTTATCTATACTTAAAAATATAGATCTAGCCCCATAGGGCTAAGTTGGCAGCACTGTGTCTTGGCGGTCAGCTGTGTTTTATTTATGCTATAGCAGACAAACGAGCAAACAGCTCATCCTAGGAACCTTAAAGATATGGAAGGATGACTAAAATAACAACTGCACTGCATATCTTAATTCCATTTTTCCTTAAGGTATTTAATAGTGTGTGAGAAAGAGACATGTATTACGAGTTGTTTCATTACCTGGTACGTTGTCACAACTTGATTTGATTGATTAATTTGCAAGTGATGGGAATGAATTATTATATTTTATGGATAGTTATTGTATCTGAAAATATCGATAATGTGCTCTAGCGTAGGTACGAAATATTTGGTTTTCGATATGGAGGTCGTGGGTTAAATTTTCACTGGGATTACTATTATGTAAGCTTCGATGGCGTCCTTCTCGAGGTTATGCAAGAATATGTTTCCTTAGTCCAAACTATTCAACTTAGCCATAACAACTTTGTGAGGGAAACTAAGAGGAATCAGTTGGGCTGGGTGGCATTTGACAAGTTACGTCACGTCTTCACGTCGACGATTCCGTAATGCTTACAAACAAAAGTCTGAGCAATGCGTCCTACACGTACCAATACACAGGTGAGACATTGACACGGACTACGAAACTGGTTCCCTAGTTATATGTCACTCAACGGTCAATAATAAAGGGCTATGCTCGGGGTTTCTCTTAAGGATAAAATCAGGTTTACTAGGTGGATACTCGATACTGAGTCATCTAGATAGATATTAACGCAGTGCTAGATATCGTCCTGTTAAATAAATGAGAGCACTGTAGCTAGATCAATCAAATAACATCATAAATAAAACTTGATATATAATTATTTATCGGCTTGTAACAAAAAGGAAAATGTAATGCGTAACGTATAAGTATGCAAAAAATAATCATTTAAATGATTTATATATGATAAATACAAAATAAACTTTGATTTTCTAAGACTGTCACATGCGTCATAACATGACAAGAATTATCTTTGTATGTCACTGGATCCCACTCGTCCCGATTTTTTTCCCCTTAAAGGTGCAGCCCTCACGCCCGCAGGTCACTCGCTGGGCCTACCCCATGAGTCTCACCCGGTGGCTGAGGATGTTCGAGTAATTAGACTAATTACTCCGAGTGAGGATAGCCCTACATTGCATACAGCCGAATCACCGAATGACTAAAGAGCCGAAACTTGTTTAGAAGAAGTCCGGGGAAGGAGTTATCAACTCGATGCCCGTATCCTCTCGAGGAGAAGAGAAAAAAATGTGGTTATGCTTTTGAATGTACAAGATATTATCGAGTTGCGTACATATTTTAGGTGCGTTTTCATCGGATAGTACCTATGCTAATGTAATCTTTTTATTGGTATGATACGATAAGACGGTCCCGTGGGTTTTGTTTATTCAGTTTTATTTTCACCGCTTTTCAAAGTTTTGGGCATGATCTCAGTCGAAAATAAAACTAAATAAACAAAACGTAGGTTCCTTAGGGAAGCGTCTTATCCTCGTCTTATCTTTTTTTTTTTTTTTTTTTTTTTTTTCTCTTCATGACCTTGCACGGTCTGTGCATCCGGCAAAGTCAAAGTTATATATATATTTTAAAGTAAACGAGGAACGACAAGTAATAGAAAAGGTTACATAATACGGAATTGGATAATAGGAATAAAGATCAGGAAGTAACTTAAGGTAATAATTATGCATTAAATATATAAATAGTCATAAGATAAATAACAAAGATATAATAAAAATAAGTGATATTGATAACATCATAACATACAAAATAATTAAATTTTAAATTATTACTATATAAATTTGATAAAACGTATAAATATGAATATCATTTGTATAAAGAAGTGATTTTATGCAAGTGGGAAAAGGAATCTTAAGGGAGGTAGATCGAGTAGGAAAGAGGAATGATTATAAAGAGGACATGAGAAAATATATGATCTACGCTCCTGTACCGTCCCACATTCACAAATATTACTACTAATAATATGGAGTTTGGCGAGGTGTCTGGGGTACAACATGACCAATTCTTAACCTTATTAAGATAGAAGACACGCGCTTACCGAATTTAATTTTATAAAACCAAGGTTTGATGGGATTGACTCTTGAATGGCTGCAAAAATATCTACCTTTTATTTTACTACTAGATTCCCATAGTAGTTTCCAAGAGTCATAAAGATATATTTTAGGAGCGTTGCTAGGTCTTGGTGGTAAATTTATAAGGAACATGTCTCCACAAAACAACTGCCATTAGCAAAACGGTCAGCTTTCATGTTGCCTTTGATTCCTACATGACTAGGGATCCATGCAAATTCTACAATCAGTCCTTTCAAAACACTCGAAGAACACTGAAGAAGAATGCTTCTTAGTTCAAAGGTAACGGGCAATTTGTTATTAGACATAAAGGGTACTTTTCTAATGTCTGTAAGGCGCTCATATAGAATCTGAAAGTACTACACATCTTTTAAATTCATAAGAAGGACATATTCCACAGCTTTAAGCAGACCCATCATTCTCCAGTGAAAACTGTTGATTCTGGTGGAAGTTTAACTTTTGGACTATATTGTACTGATGGTGGTAAACACCAACTCCGACGCAACCTGTTTCAGGGCTTTTAGAGGCATCAGTATATATATGGTGATGGTTGGAAAACCTTTCATGGGTAATTAATATTAAATTGATTACTAACCGACGGATCATCTTTAGTTACAAGATTGTAATGGATATGAGGTGCTAAATAAGGGAATCATAATCAACAGTAAATATCGGAAGCATGTTTGAACGATGGAGCGGGATTGGATTGATAAAAATTTTTGTAGCTATTTAGTAAGCAAGGTAATTGTTTTATGAGACCAATAACTTGATGATTTCACGCAGTCTAAAAGGCGTTGGAGTTTTTCTGCAAGTTGGTGATTAGAAGTTTGAAGTGTTCGAAAAAGAAATTTATCAGATAAGAACTGTCGTCGTAAATGTAGGGGTGGGGTCCGAACATTCTATTTGTAAGCATTATTGGCTACTTCTCATTGCACCTGTAATTATGCGTAAGGCCTTTGCTTGAATTATATCTAACTTTTTTTAAAGCGGATTTGTTTCCAGGTTCTAATACAAATGTGCCATAATCTAATACACTCCTGATTAAAGCATTATAAATAAAGTTTTAGTGTTATGGATGAGCACCCCACCAGACGCCTGTAAGGCATCTTAAATATTTAATAAATTCTCATTTAGTAACTATATAATTACAATGATCCATGCCAGACATTTTACAATCTAGGATGACACTAAAAATTTATGGTAGTCTTGACTGGTATTATAATGTCATCATATAAGATTTGAATAGGAGGAGGTGTTCTTTGTCTCGTAAAAACTATTGCACTACTTTTGGATGTGGAAAGTTCTAAACCATTTTGATCCATCCAGTGTTTTAATCCAATTAATGCCGAAGAAAGAACATTACAAGCATAATTTAACGATTTGTCAGAAATATATAACAAAAGGTCATCTGCATATTGAAGGATTTCTACTTGTCCATTTAAGCTATTCTCTAAATCAATGTATAGATGTTATACAATAAAGGGCTCAAAACAGATCCCTGAGGCAATCCTCTCCATATTACGCGAGAATTTGAATACCCTTCTAGACATAAATTAATTTTACGTTGACATAATATTTTTATAATTATATTACACATGTTTAAGGAACCCTAAGTGCTTCTAATTTTTTTATATAGGACAGATAAAAGAACATTGTCATAAGCGGATTTAATGTCAAGGCAAACAGCTATTAAAGATTCATTATTAGCATAGACATATTATGAGGTAGACAGACTGTATATTGAAAAGCGGTGTCTAATTTTTGTTAGTGTGCAGTTACAGATTTGTATTAGTGTGCGTCACTAGGGATGTGACCTTGGTATCGAACATATTGCTAGAATTAAGCCGGGCGTCGTCGTCGCACCTGCAGAATTAGATGATTATAAATTGTGTTATATATTAATAACATGGAGTCAGATACAGCAACGCTGTTAATTTTATCTACAATAAAAATTAAAAATAAAGCGTTACCATTATAAATTGTATAGCAATATTTTGAAGTTTGGTCTTCCTGGGTTAAAAATTAGATGATGTTGGAACAATAAAACAAATATTATTGGTAGGTATTAAATAGACTATATTATATTTTTACGGTAAATAACAAATTTTAAATAACACTCACAACTCAACTTAAAAATTATTTATTTAAAAATATATACTGAAAGCCTCATTATCATTTTTAAAGACCCATACATACCTACATTGATAACCACAAATAGTGGGTATCATGAAAAAAAAGTTTCAGTTTAAAATATGCGACCTACTAAAACATTTTTTTTTTTCATGTTTTTTGTTAATTATAATGTGGATTACAGAACACAAATATGTTCTTGCAAAATTATACAATATTTTATAGTTTTTAAATTTTCTGAGAAAAGTTGATGTGATATTCGGACAACATACAGACATGACGAATCTATAAGGGTTCTGTTTTTTTGCTGTTTGACTACGGAGCCCTAAAAAGAAATTAAAAAGTATTTTGAATCTACCACCCGGTTCAAATTTGATTATATCAAGAACTCAGTAAGTAGTTATTCAATGGCCATTACAATTTGCAATTGTTTTTGTCCTTAATCAGATATCTACAGTGAGTCAGCATTTCCTCAAAAAATGATTTCAACTATGTGAAATTAATAAAATATCTTTTATAATATTAACAAGTTTGACTTTTTCTCTAATATTTGAACTACGCGAATCGCCATTCTCTTTGTGATTGTGTAAGTTTCTACATAATGTCTGTTTCACGAAAGAAGTCCCACGACGATTTGTGGAACAAAATCTGACAGATCGGATAGATCTGTCACTCAGTAGTTTGTTGTAAAGGAACTTTATTTGTATGCCTTTAAACAACATACTTCATTATCGGTACGCTTTTTATTGTCATGCTATTCCAATTTAAACTTTAAAATATATGGTATAGAAACAGATTTATTTCTATCTAAAGAAAACAAAAAACTTTCTAACCAGTTATACAGAAAAGACTCGCATAAAAGGGTCTAAATAGTAAAAATAACTAACAGGTTGATAATATCCAGGATATCCTTCAAAAATGGTTGGTACTGCATCGGATTTCAGTTTTTTTATTGATAAGCCTACGATGAAACAGGATTGCTCAAAATGTTTGAGCAAGCCTGGAGTTCTTCGTAGGCTCCCAGTTTTCACGCCTTACACTTTTAACCCATTCTTCTCTGATTGTGGACTTTCGGGAACCTAAAAATTCAGTAATTGTATAAAGAAACTGTTAAAGAAATACTGTCGATGGAATTAAATTCTATGTTGAGTACATCACTATGTAACATCCTTAAATTTTCATGCATAATATTAATTGTTTTAGACGTAATTTCTACAATTAATACAAGCTAATGTATGTCTAACATTATTTAAAGTCTACTACTACATGTTTTTTATCTATAAGTCTCATTACAACTACGTAATATGAATGAAAATGTCGTCAAATATTTACTTATGAATGATAATTCCGGGTCTTTTACTCCTCTTTGGTGGTTCTTGAAGAACAATTTACCGCAGAACACGACATTTTTCTACGTTTACTTATTTCTTTTCAAAATATTTATTAAAATTATGACACTTTTGTGAAAAATTTGCACGACAGCTCGTAATGTTTTGGCCTCTTTGGAGGCCACAAAAATGACACGACGTCAACCGTCTTTCTACTCTTAACTAGGATTCGTGTGATAGACAAAGATACATGACGTGTATGCATTACAATGATATAAGAGCGGCAACGTCTTATGACTACATTCTAGTACATGCTTAATCTAATTATTAGTAAAAGCTACACGAATATCAGTAGTTAGAATGCTAATACTATCCATAGTACTTTTACCCTTTCTGAATCCAAACTGAGAGTTAGATAAAAATTGGCTATTTTCTGTATACCACTCTAAACGATTTTTCACCAAATGTTCTATTAATTTTAATAACACGCTTGTTAAAACGATCGGTCTGTAACTATCACAATCTGATGGATTTTTATGTGGCTTTAGAATTGGCAACACCATTTGACATTTCCATTCATCTGGCATTTCACCTGTCAACATTATTTTGTTTACTAACCCCAGATAATAATTTAATGAAATATCACACAGATTACTTAAAAAAGAATATGGAATGCCATCTTTACCGGGTGATGAGTCCTTAACGTTACTTAATATACCTTTTAGTTCTACCAATGAAAAGGGTGAATCTAGGTTCGAAATAGATGACGACGTAGATTTACAAATAATAGGTGGAATTGTTTGATATGATGGTAGCTTCAGGGACCCATGGGGGAGCCAATTTATCAAGGAAGTTATCAACTAAGTTATCCGGAATGGTTGCGAAGTTTGAACCACAAAAAGCAGATTTAAATCTTCTTATATTACGCCAGACTATATTGGACGCTGTGTCGGGTGATACAGACTCACAGAATTGTCTCCAACTTTCAAATTTTTTCTGTTTAAATAGCTTTCGCGTTTCCTTCGCTATCACATTAAATTTATCAAATTATCGACTGTCATGTTACGTTTATAATTTCTTTCTGCTGTTTTTCTTTTCTTAATAGCAGAACTACACTCTGCATCCCACCAAGGGGGTGATGGAAGAGTAGCAGATGTTTTCTTAGGGAATACGTCATTTGCTGCACTTATTAAAACCTGTGCAAAGGAATCTGCACATATATCCACACACTCATTTTCAATTTTAGGTAATGATGATAATTTATCTTGAACACAAGCCTTAAACTTTTCCCAATCATTGCTATTACTATTCGGTAATTTGTGCTTAAGTTGTGATTTATGTCTAGTTAGTTTAGGAAAAGCTCGCGCTGCGAAAGTTAATAAAATTACAAAATGATCACTGCCATAGGAAGAGGAAGTGGTGGACCAGGACAGCAAATTAGCAAGATTTGGAGTACAGATGGATAAATCAATAGCACTTCTACCCTGGTCAGGAGCTGTGTGACGTGTAGGAAGCCCAGTATTTAATACACACAAATTATTTTGATCCAGTATATCAATTAAATCTTCACCATAATTGTTTGTATTGGAACTACCCCATGATTGATGGTGACAGTTAAAGTCGCCCATTACTAAAAAAGGTTTAGGGAGTGAAGAAAATATTTTATTTATATCGGACAAAAGAAGGGCAGATGGTTTAGGGACATAAATTGAAACTATGCAAATATTTGAAACCATTGCTGCAACAACTGAAATTTCTTCATTATGAGCAGGAATATTTACTTGCTTAAAGGGTATTGAGTCTCTGATGAGTATGGCTACTCCTCCATAACCATCAGGTCTATCCTCTCTTAAAATATGATAACCACTAATTTTAAAATATTTGTTTGGTTTGAGCCAAGTCTCTGCTAGTGCAAAGACTATAGGATTGAACTTATCTAGTAAATAAATTAAGTCATGTTTTTTATTTATTATGCTTCTACAATTCCACTGCATTATTTTCCTTAGATCCATTTGGAAGAAAGAAAGAATTTTTTCAAGTAAAATGGCAACGTTGGACGGTGAGAATGTTGTGACAGGAGTTTTAATATTTCTACCATTATTTCTGCTACAGTTGATTGTTGTGTAGTAGAAGGGTTTTTACTAAAGCCACAACCATTAGGGGGGGGTGGTATGAAAGATTCACTAATTATAGAGTTGTGTTCACCTGTATTATAGCCTTTATTTGGTTGAGGAGGGGTCCGCGGTTTTAGGAAAACAGTTTTTTTATATGAAGTGGAAATATTCATAGTATCATTTGTTTGATGTTTTTTAGGCAATGGACTAGAAGGTTTGGAAGAAAGTACATCAGCAAAGGAGCGGGAAACTGGGCCATGTAATTTTGATGCTTCTGCATATGAAGTGCAATTATTGGCCATATATGTTTTTATTTGCTTCTGCCTTTCAAATTCTGGACATGACCTACTTGTAGCAAAGTGCCTACCAGAGCAAGACAAACATGAAGCACAGTCCTCTTGTATGTTACATGATTCACCTGTGTGAGCATCACCACATCTGTAGCACCTGGGTTTGGAACGACACTGTACTTTAGTGTGCCCAAAACGGCAGCAATTATAACACTGTATAGTTGGGAAAATATATAGTTCTACAGGTAAAGCGTTATAGCAGATAAATATACGTGATGGCAGAACTTGTCCATCAAATGTAATTACAACTGTCTGTGATGGTTTCCAAACCAAGTTACCATCTGTAAATGACTTGTAATTTAATCGCCTAACTTTCAAAATCCTACCAACGCCTATTGGTACTGAAATATTTTCAATGACCTCCTCCGGAGACCATTCTTCTGGTACGCCGCGTACCAGACCCATCCGAGTTATATTGAATGTAGGAATAAACGCTCTGAGGTTTTGCTTCTCAAGACTACCATGACTTAAAAAGGCATTTGCATCATTGTGTTTCGAAAAGGAAATAGAAATTTTATTACGTCCAATTAATTTTACACTACCATTAATAATATTTTGGAATTCATATTTCTTTAAAAATTTACCAAAAGTAACCGGGTGTAATTTAACATTATCATTAGGAGACGCATTGCACTTTTGAACATGCAGTACAAATGGGGCATTATCTGAAGCACTATATAAATTTCTGCCAACAGAAGTGGGAGCGGAGACAGGTAAGGTATTACTAATTTTATTAGAATTGCCATTTTTGGATTCATTAGCAACATCTAGGGTCAAAGAACCTTCAGAACAAATACAGTCTGAAGGTTTGGGATCTGAGCCATGGTGCTTTCGTCGACGCTTGTTGCAGTGTTTGCACACTTGCATGCGACTGCGCTTTAATCTTTTTGCTGATATGGACGCATCAGTATCCATACCAGATTCATTCGAAATTGTCACAAAGTGACCAACAGCGGGAACGAAGCCCCCTGGATCAGGGGGCTCGTCATCCCCATACATATTTACAAAATGTACAAAAAACTTACCAAATAAACTGGAACTATCTACAACTTATACTAAAACAATACTTAAGATAAATAAGACTAAAATAACTACTACTTTACTGATCCAAATATTTTGAAATAAAATAATTTTAAAGAAACCAAAAATACGCGCCCGCCAAGTTGAACGTTTCCCGCGCTTTTCTCGTCTTATCTTACCGATGACATTTACAGATAAGGCGCAACATAAAGGCATAGGTACTATTCGATGAAACGATCTAAAGTCTGTTTCACGAAAGAAGTCTCGCGGCGATTTGTGGAACTAAATCTGACAGATCGGCCATATTATCGTTCGCCAATTCTAAGAATTTGTATTTGTAATAGATTTCGGTTAGTTTTTTACGTGCATCACAGCGTAATATGGATTGTTAATGATACCAAAACCTGTAAAAATTTCGGTTCAAGATATTTTACTTAAGGCGAAAGCGTGCAAGAGCAAGCGAATAAAAAAATCAAGGTTATTTTTTACATCCATCCATTTTTGCAAGTGCCTCGCCGCCATAATAGGAGGTGCTTTTTAGAGTTCCCATATAAATATTTTTTGCCGATTGATTGGATTTTTACTTTTGTCTGTCTAATTTATTATAAAGACAACATTTAACAATAAATAGGACGTAATCTAAATTAGCTATCTTTTATTATATAAAATGGAATTATTTTCGTAATTTAATTGCAAAAGGGCCGGAAAATATACAAGCAACATAAAAAGGAAGAATCTATAAAAATCATCTTTATTGCGTTCCATTGAGGGAATGCAATTTCGTTCTCGCGAGATCTTAGTCTTTTTAGTGAGATTGATTTCGGACAAAATAAAGCTGATTTCACGGTTTAATGAGGTTGCATTTGAGCATAAAAACATCTTATTCGAAGACATTTTGTGCTTCTTAAGGTTACTTTCAAACAATAAGTGGTAAATCAATGCTTGTGATTTAAACTGAACAAATTTTGATTTCATAGGTGTTGTTGATAATTAAAATTAATCTGTAATATCTTATTGATATGAATGGATGTAACAATATTCAATCATACATCACCATAACAGAAAACAATAGGTTTAATGTATGAAAAGTAGTTATTTCAGACACAAAAGAAAATTTTAAGTGTCTGTAGAATATATGCAACTGCACCGGTTAAAGAGTAAAAAAAAATGACAACATATCTAAAATGTATTCGTTCTTTATTGTGTAAAATCTTAAACTTATTTTATTTAAATATTAAAGATATTTTTTGATAAATATCCTTAAATTAAAGTAGTTGCGCCACGTCTGGCGACAGAGGCGCAACGTCTGCGGGACTTCTTTCGTGAAACAGACTACTTCCCTTTTATCTGTATTATCTGTAGTCCCGGTCCGTCTCATTATGACACTGACAGTGTACGGTCATTGACGATAATTTTCGCGCCAGAAAATTCTTGTAACCAGGTTAAAATATCCACAAATCTAGAAAAAAATTGAAGAATGCGTGTATTTCATCAGAAATTCGTAACTCTGACATTTAAATAAACTTTTACTGTGATTATTTCCGAGTTTAAAGTGTCTCAGTGACTTGTATTGGGTATCTTTTCACTTCTGTGGTTTCTATATTCATATATGTATATAAATATAAAAACGTATACAAGCTAAATGTAATTTAACATCATTTAATTGAACAATCTAAAGTGTTGCTTCATTTCTCCATCATGCCAGTACCTTTGAAAATACAGGACACCCCTGATACTACTATAGTGAAGAATGACTTAAATTTTAGCGACGAATACAGTAGAAAAGAAATCTTAACGGATACGTCAAAACAAAGGTAAGTTTTGTAACTTCTTTTACAATATTATGTCCATAGAGTAAGTGTTTTAAATCACTTATTAAATTTTGTTTTCAGCCTGATGTGCAAGATCACAATGGAAATCAAATGAAATCAGACACTTTATCTCATAAAAGGAGACGACCAAGTAATGAAGAAATTGTTAATAATGTATGTTTAAGTAGTCACCTTTTAAGTATTTTAGCAGATCAAGTAGTGGACCTGACCATAAGTAAACTGTGTAATTTTTCTTGCCTAGAGGTGCAGCTTAGCCTAATACAGCTGTTCAAAATGGAAGCAACTATATACAATTTGTTAACCACTTGGACATCCCAGTCGATTTTTCAGTTAAAGTTATTTTTGTAAGTTATTAGTCTATACTTATCCAAGTTGGGGTTTATGATTGAAGATGACTCAAATATTATTTATTTTATCTATTGCAACTTCAATATTTTGATGCTTAAAATATTATTTAACTTATTTCAACTGTTGCATCTTATATATATGTCACCTGAAAATAATAAGAACCCCAAATTGATAATTTTCCTAGCAAATTAATAAACTTTCCCGGGATTATACACTAGATATAAATTGTATTATTTTTCTAATACTTTTTCCAAAATTTATTAATTGGAAATCCATAAATTTATCAGTTTCAACTATGCCAGTCGATAAGTTAATCAATTTACGAAAATGTAAGCATAAAATAACACATTTTATCTCTAGTGTAGAATCTTACGAAAGTTCTTACTTATAGAAAAAAGCAAAGTTAACTGAAATTGGAGATAATAAAGGAGAAATCCAAAATAAATCTGATGAAGAAGAGAAGAGGGACCATGAGGTTAAAAAGTGTGATATTCCACAAATGCTAGACAAATTAAATAAGGATAACAATGAAATTAGCAAACCTAATGGAGTCAACCAACAAACAAGCATTATTCCTGACACAGAAAAATGTTTTATATGTGGTCAATTTCTCAATAATTCTGATATAATATACTACCAAGGACATCCGCAAAATGCTGTTGAGGAGTTTATAGCATTGACAAATGAGAAATTGGTATTAGCATCTGGTAAGTGAAAATATTACCTAATATATATTTTTTAAAGAGCATTGGTGGCTCAATGATGTGAAGTGTTGCTCTCCTACCGGTAGGGCTGAGGTTCAAATCCCGCCATGTACCATACATTGGTATGTGGCGGGATTTGACTCTCAGCCGACGGGGGGGTGGCGTTTTCGAAAATATATGTACGTTCCCACGCTCTTATGATGAAGGAAAACATCGTGAGGAAACCTCCGCACGCCTGCAAAGAGATTCAAAGGTTGTGCGTGTAGTCGTCCAACCTGCACTGAGCCCGCGGGGACGACTAAGGCTTAATCACCCTATACGGGTGGGCTAGTGCCCCTCGGTGGGGACTTTAATGAGCTGATGATGATATCTTTTTTAATGGTGAGTCATACTTGCCAATGACATTAGACAGTGGTTCACTGTTCATGACATTAAAAAAAGTACTTGCTAGATGTTGTTTAAACTAAAATATGGTGAAAGATGCAAACTTTCACCATATTTTGGTATAATGGAGGAGATAAAGATGACATCGGCAACTATAGGCCATCAGCCTATTATCAAATGTATACAAAATCTTCGCAAAAGTAATTCTAGTAAAGCTACAGGGACTCTCGACGAAAACCAACCAATAGAACAGGCAGGATTCAGAAAGAACTACAATACTATAGACCATATCCACACAATTAAACAAGTATTCGAAAAATACAATGAATACCAGCAATCACTGTATATTTGTTTTGTTGATTACTCCAAAGCATTTGATAGCATTAAACACAATATATCTGGCAGAGTTTGAGGAACAAGGATTGGATGATGTCTATATTGAACTAATCAGTCGATCTACAAAGAAAGTAAACAGCATTAAGCTAGAGTCAATAGGTGAACCGTTCCCAATAAACAGAGGCGTGAGAGAAGGAGATCCATTATCGCCTAAGCTGTTTAACGCTGTGTTGGAACACATTTAGGCAACTAGACTGGGATAACTACGGTATCAAAATCAATGGAAGCCGCCTCAACCATCTGAGATTTGCTGATGATATTGTCCTACTAGAAGAAGACCCCAACAAACTACAGTATATGTTACAAAACCTTACAGACAAAAGCAGAGAAGTAGGTTTAGAAATCAATGCTGACAAAACAAAACTAATGACCAACTCAACAGAAAGCAACATAACAGTAAACAGAACCAAGTTTGAATATGTAAAGGAGTATGTATATCTTGGTAAAATTATATCTCCAGAAGACTTCATGGCAAAGGAAATCAACAAAAGAATAGCTTGCGATGGAAGAAATACTGGTTCTTGAAGGAAATCATGAAGAGCAAGATCTGGGTATACATATAAGAGAAAGACTTTAATACCTGTATGACATACGGCTGTGAGACTGGACGTTGACAGACAAACTTAGAGAAAAACTATCTAAAACAGAAAGATCAATGGAAGAAGTTGCTGGGCATAAAGCTTAGCGATAAAATCCCTAGCATAGAGATAAGAAAGAGGAAAAAAGCAGCAGCAGATATAATACTCGTATAGACCACCTGAAATGGTGTTGGATTGGACTGGACATATGCTACGCTGCAAAATAAATAAATGGAGTAAACAAGTTACTTTATGGTATCCAAAGATAAAACAAAAAAATGGCCGTCCAAGAACACGATGGATTGACGATATCCGCTTAACCCTGGGACCATATTGGACTAGAATTGCAGACGATCGGGCACAGTGGAGAGAGCTGGAGGAGGCCTATGCCAAGAGGCACGCCGAACTTCGTGACATATTATAATTGTCAACAAGTTCGGAAAAATGGGCTTTATTATTATTAATGTTGAAATATAATTTATAAATTAATTAAGCTTTTCTTACTTTGCCTTTCATGTTGTTAATTTTCTATGTTTGTGAGGTTGTCTGGAAGGGATCGCTCCAAGCGATAAGGCCGCCTGAATTGCATTATTTTCCTTCATTTGTTAAATATGTATCTTTTTTGGTGTGCAATAAGAATCATATCTATCTATTTTATTTTAGGTTTACTAACTACACCATTTTTCCAGAAATACATTGCACTGAAATATAGACATGCCTAGCTGACTCAGTATCAAGCCAGTCCTGTCACCTAGTGAACTTAAATAAGAGAATGTATATCTAACATTGATTAAATTAAATTAAATTGCTTTTAAGGTGAAGAGGAACATTATGGAGAGACCACAAACAAATATCACTGGATTTTCAATTTTGATGAACAAGGTCACCTGTGCCCTATTGATGGTGGCCTCATTGAAAATGATGTCAGATATATATGTCTGGGTATTTAAAGTCCATTTGTTGTGATGCACCTGACATTGACGAGGATTCAATACCTGTAAAAGATGTGGGACCAATCATTGAATGGTAATTTTCTCATACAAATGAATAAACTTATATACTGTATTAAATATCATGGTTAATTCAAATTATGCCTCCTTTTTAGGTACATACATGGTTTTGATGGTGGTGAAAAAAATTGTATCACACTATCTACCGAGTTTGGTGAATACAATCTTATGAAACCTAGTGAAGAATATACACCATTGATGAATAATTTGTATGAAAAAATCTGGTTGAGCAAAGTTGTAGTTGAATATCTGGAAGAGTACCATTATCTTCAGCTACATATGAAGATTTGCTTGAAGTACTCCGCGAGGCCACCATACCTGAGCTTGATGAAGAAAGATGTGTGAAGAAATGCTGCATAAACACGCCCAATTTGTTTGTGATCAAGTTGTAAGTTTAGAAGCAGATGAAGATGATGAACCATTGATAACATTGCCATGTATGAAGAGCTAAAAACTTATGGGTATTAAGTTCGGAAAACGCAGGGTTCGCGCTAAAATCGACTACAAAAAGTTGATAAGAAAGCTTGGACTAAGCTACTACTACTCCTTTAGTTAGGAAAACATTTGAAAGCTTCTTCTCCAACCAGTTAGACAAAACCAATCATGAACTTACATTAAGAAGAAAGCGATGTGGTGTATGTGAAGCTTGTCAGCTGCCAGATTGTGGCGAATGTAATGCTTGTCGAGCTATGGCTAAATTCGGGGGTCATGGGCGAACTAAAAAAGCATGTGTTAGGAGGCTTTGCCCTAATATGGCTGTTGAACAAGCTGAAGATTCAGAGTTGGATGATGATGATGAGTTCCAAAGCATGGCTGAAAAGAAGCAACATGATAAAATTGAAGACATAGTTCCCGTAAAGCTTACTGGAACTAATAGCCGAAAAATTAATTGGATTGGTATCCGGTGAAGGCAGATGCAACTAAAATATATTATGAAAAAGTAGAAATTGAAGGGTCTGAACTTCATATTGGAGATTTTGTAATGGTGGAGACTTCACAGTCAAACATTCCCGCCTTGGTTGCAAGAGTTGTATACATGTGGAAAGATACAATCAATCTAAATCAGGATACTTTCATGGAGAAGTATTTATTCGTTCATGATACAGTTTTGGGAGAAGTGGGTGATCCACGAGAAGTGTTTTTAGGAGATCGGTGCTGCCATGGTGCCCGTTTCTTCTATATTAAGGAAAGCTTGTGTAGAAAAAAAGACGGTGCCTGATGACTGGTTTAACTTGGAGGTAAACAGGTGGAAGATGAAACTATTCATGATGATGGCAAAACTTATTTTTACAAAAAATACTACGAACGTTTTACAGCGAGATTTGAAGACCTCCCGATAGACCCAGTTTGTCCCAATGAATTACGAAAGCATCGTTTTTGCCCGTCGTGTGAGCGTAAAACTAAAAAGATAGCAAGAATATTCCACGTGTTTCTGGCAAAATCACAAACAAATCTGACATTGTACCAGAAACGAACAGATCTGAGTGGTCTTTAGTTCACTGGCAAGATAATGATTACAAAAAAGGCTGTGGTGTCTTTTTGAAACCAGGGACATTTTTATTAAAAAATAATTTGATTTATCAAACAACAGTTCGAATCAAAAAACCAAATTGGATAAGTGGATGAAGACGTTTACCCCGAATATTATAGGAAAGTGATAATTACTTACGCGGTTCTAATGTAGATACAGGAGAACCCTTCTGTGTAGGTTATATTGCTGCTGTCACAGCCGCCAGCGACGGTCCTCTTATAGTGCCCCAGGATATTTACCTTAAGGTTCACATTTTATACAGACCTGAAAATACGACAAGTCGATTTCCGCAACATGAAGACCTTAATGTGGTCTATTGGAGTGACGATATTAAGGAAGTCCCTTTCTCTGCTGTGGTTGGCCCATGTCATTTGGTTTATGAGCAAAATATTCCTCAGCAAGAATCCATACATGATTGGTTGGAAAAAGATCCAAACAGAATCTATTTTGGATGGCTTTTGATAAAACGACTGGCCAATTTGTAAGTGTTCCTCAGCACGCCACTTGTATAGGTCGAACTGATAAAAGTAAAGACAAAGGTAAAGGGAAGGGGAAATCAAGTAAACCCGATCAAAACAATGCTAAATCTGAAGAATTAAAAATTCGACCTTTGAGAACATTAGACGTATTTGCTGGCTGCGGTGGCTTGTCTGAAGGATTGCATCAAGCTGGAATTACTGAAAGTAGATGGGCAGTTGAAATTTAGAAGCTGCGCCCACGCGTACTCGATAAACAACAAAACTGCATAGTGTTCAATGAAGATTGCAATGCTTTACTTAAAGATGCAATATCTGGAGCTACACACAGCGAAGGAGGTTTACGTCTGCCATGCAAGGCGAAGTGGAACTGCTGTGCGGTGGCCACCTTGCCAAGGCTTCTCTGGATGAACAGATTCAATTCAAGAGAATATTCCAATTTCAAAAACTCTTTAGTAGCATCGTATTTGTCTTATTGTGACTATTACAGGCCGAAATATTTTATATTGGAAAATGTAAGGAATTTTGTCGCTTTCAAGAAAGGCATGGTTTTGAAGTTGACCCTTAGAACCCTCTTGGATATGGGTATCAATGCACGTTTGGCATACTACAACTGGAAACTACGGTGTACCCCAAACGAGGAGGAGACTTATAATTCTGGCCGCTGCGCCAGGGTATAAACTGCCGCTATACCCCGAACCAACGCACGTGTTTAGCAGGCGCGCCTGCTCACTCACTACAACGATAGACGGCAAAAGGTTGTCACAAATCCATTGGGACGAATCGGCCCCACGCCGCACATGTACAATACACGATGCCATGAGTGACCTGCCTCGCATTTGTAATGGATCCAATAAAATTGAGATTGAATATGGCTCTATGCCTGAAAGTCACTTTCAGCGTGTAGTTAGGAGTAAAGATGAAACTGCTAAGTTACGCGATCATATTTGTAAAAATATGGCATTAATTCAAGCGAGAATCGCTCGAATCCCAACAACTCCTGGTCGGATTGGAGGGATCTCCCCAATATCTGTAACCTTATCAGATGGAACTAAATGTAAGGTATGAATACTAGAATTTTGCATCTCTGTTCGGTAATTATATTAGTTTTTCTTTTAGGTATATTTGACATTGAATTTAGATCTTTAGGAAATTAATGTATTTTTTTTTAAATTAATACAAAGCAAATGTACTAATAAAAAATACCAATAGCTTAATTTTATTTGTATGTGCATTACATAATAATACTAATGCAGTATGTGATCTATAATGATATGATAGATCAGATAAAGAATTTACTTTTTTAAATTTACATATTATAAATGAACATTGAAATTTACGGCTTATAAACAAACTAATACAAAAATTAATTAAATTTGATGAGAAATTAGGTGATATTCTATTGAAAATTGATAACACACACGTCGTTTTGCATAGTCCTCCCTCAGATTACAAGTCATGGAAGTTAGTATGGAATGAAAAAGGCGACCAGCATATTTAATATGAGTATTGTATGATTTTAGGTACTGCAGTACCGGTACGAAGATAAGAAGAACGGGCGCTCGTCCACCGGAGCGCCCCGCGGCGTTTGCGCCTGCGCCAGCGGAGCCCAGTGCTCGCCGCAAGACAAGCAGGAGAACACGCTCATACCGTGGTGCCTGCCGCACACGGGCAACCGCCACAACAACTGGGCCGGCCTCTACGGTAATACCATTATATATGACGTTTTTTTCTTTAGGTTGTCAATATCCAGTGACTGCCGATGTTTTTTTATATGTTAAGTACAGCCGGCTTTTAGTTTTTTAAATTCGATGCTGAACATGTTCATACCGTGGTGCCTGCCGCATACGGGCAACCGCCACAACAACTGGGCCAGCCTCTACGGTAATACTATTATATATATATCTGCCATTATTTTTCTTTAGATTGGCAACATCAGTGACTGCCGAGATTTTTTTGTATGTTAGCTATTATATAGCGGGCTTTTAGTTTTTTTAATTCGATGCTGAACATGTTCATACCGTGGTGTCTGCCGCACTCGGGCAACCGCCACTAAAACTGTAAAAGCATTATATGCATTTTTTTTTATTTAGGTTGGCAATATGCAGTTACTGCCGAGATTTTTTAATATGTTAATTACAGCGGGTTTTTAGTTTTTAACAGAAAATAATAACTGTCTGTCAGTTGTTGGTCTCATTCAATGCCGCTCTGTCATGCTCAGGTGAACGTCTTGACCTCCCTGTACACTTCTAATGTAAAAAAAAACAGGTAAGACGCTAGGTGACGCTGTACGATATTAATTACAATGACGTTGAGGTCGTATATCGTGGGACGGGTATTTCAGCACGACGGTGACGGACCCCGAGCTGATGGGATCCTACGTCCGTCTCCTGGTTTAAGCTACCTCCCTACCAATTTTCAGGCAAATCGGTTCAGCTATTCTGGAGCTAGACCCTATCTTTTTGCATTGAGTTTCAAAATGTAACAATATCTGTTGTTTAGTTAGTACCCAATACAGTTTAGACTTTAGGAGCGTCGGTGACTCAATGGTGTGGACTGTTGCCCTCCTACCGCGAGGGCTGAGGTTCAAATCCCGACACGTACCAATATGTTTTCGAATTTTTAAAATTATATGTACGTTATCCGACACTCTTACGGTGAAGGAAAACACAGGAAACCTTACGAAAGAGATTCAAGGTGCGTGAAGTCGGCCAACCCTCACTGAGCCCGATTTGACAATTAAGGCCGAATCACCCTATACGGGTAGGCTCGTGCCCCACAGTGGGGACGTTTAATGAGCTGTTTATGACAGGTTAGATGCTAGATGGCGCTGTGCTATGAATTGCTTGTGGTTGTTCAGGTCGTATATCGTGGGACGGGTACTTCAGCACGACGGTGACGGACCCCGAGCCGATGGGCAAGCAGGGCGCGTGCTGCACCCCGAGCAGCACCGTGGTGTCGGTGCGCGAGTGCGCGCGCTCGCAGGGCTTCCCCGACGTACCTGTTCGCCGGCTCCTTGCAGGACAAACATCGACAGGTAATTCACATTTATAACAGCCCACTGCAAGCCACACGGAGGTAACCACAATCTCTTACAACATTATTGTTCTAATGTCAGCATTTTTGCACCAGAAAATATGAAGAAATATTATTGTAACACTGTTTTAAGATGCCGGTAAGCCCCCAGACCTTCCCGCACACCATATTTATGGGGAGTGCGGGCCGTGACCCAACGATGGGTGTTAACAGTGATGTAAAAAAGTATAGATTCGTGATATGCTCAGAAAACAATAAAAAAATATGTTCCAAATGCAGTGACAGCACACACACATATTTCGATGAGCGTACATTTAGCTAAACAAAAGTACAAACTGTACTCTCTTTGGCGGTTCGTATTTGAGGCACGGATGGCGTTCTACCTTATATATACAGAATATCATTGGTTAACGACTACCAAGTACCATGCCAAGATTGTAGCCGGGACCGACGGCTTAGCGTGCCCTCCGAGGCACGGAATCTTCTTCTTTTCAAACAATCAGATGTGATTCACCCTGCAATGGCTTTGCCAAATTAGAAAAATCACACAGCGATTATTCACTGTGCGGTTTCTCCGCAGGATTCGAATCCACGACCCCTTGATCACGCATCAAGTACGTTTCCTTTTTTTTCTGTCCATATTTGACACCCTGATTATTACCCTGAAATTACAGTTTTCGCGGTGTTGGGATTTCTTTTGTTGTACCCCTATACATTATATATATAATTTTAAAAACTTGATAATGTTTTCGATTTCACCCTGTATATGGAGACCAAATATATATAATGACGTTACTTAGCGAAGCGATTTTAATAATATTTGGTATGAAGTTAGCTGACACCCGGTATAAACACAGGCTAGGTTTTACTGCGGGCGAATATTTTATACCGCGAGGCACAATTAATGCCTTACAAGCGCTTATTTATCGGTAGGAACTTCGCATAGTAACGTAAAATAGCCGTTTATTGTACATTTCAAGAATTCCTATAATTATTTTGAGAATATGTCATTTCTAAACTAAATTGTTACTGTTCATAGATCGGCAACGCAGTACCTCCGCCCTTGGGTGCAGCGCTCGGCAGAGAGATCAAGAAAGCACTAGCAGCAAGCCTGATTTCTTGACATTGATTTAATCGAATTATGTTTGTTTCTGACATTTTTGAAAACCTCCATGGACATATTATAGGCATGTTATACACCTTATTTTGTTTTATTGGGGCCCATTAACTTATTTACTTCCTAAAGTACTTAATTTATGTAACAATAAAATAAATTCGTATTTAAAGAGTGACAGAAATATGCTGATTGCTAAGACAGCAAAGTTAAATTTTTTACTGCCAACGTCGTCTATACCTACATAACAAGCACTTGCGTGCCCTGTACGCCAATATCATCTATACAAAAACGGGCTCTTATAAATATGAAATAAACGTGTTGAAGAACGATAAGTGGTTACTATTACTATTATTTTTCGTAGGCAATTTTATTGATTTTGTGCTGTGGCGTCCAGGGCACGGCAATGCGTTTATAGCGTGGGGTTATGAGCACAAGATTAATTAATTAACTATCTTGTACTACGTTACGGGGAACTAAATTATGAGGGCTTGGGAATCGACAAGACACTGTGATGTGAGGTACGCAGGGCACTTTCGCTTCGTTAACGGTCATTCCCCAGTTCCCAAGTTTTCTATAACTAAAACAAAAGTGAAAGCATTTCATAATGTACGAATCAATACATGTTACAGTATAAATAATTTATTTCCTTAAGGCATCTTTAGTTTTTTCTTCACATTCTTTATTAAAACTAAGTTCTGCATCTTCCTTTGATTTTTTGAGTTGCGGCGATGTCTCTGCTGGAGTATCTGCTGGTCGTCGTCTCAGTTTCTCTTGAATAAGTTTGTCCATGTTTTTAGTTTTCTTGAAGTTTGGATTAGAAGGATCTATATTAAAATGATGCGAGTTATACAGAGCAGAAAATCTTTGATCATCAAGATTGATATTGAAATCTGGCACAGTTTGTTTCTGTTCTACATCTTCTGTTTTAGTTTCTTTTTCTCTTAGATTTTTTCGTATTATTTTCCGATTCTTGTATCTTTTTAGACTGAAATGTGCTTTGCCATCATCTTCATCTAATAACAGTTCTAATTCTGCCTTACGTTTCTCTTCTTCTTCATCACTAACAATGTCAACATTTAATTTCTTTTTCTCTTTAACTTTATCTTTCTTGAATTCCGGTTTGTTAAATTCTTCAGCGAAATATGGATCATTCATATCTATATCTGAAGGAATATCATCCGATGATTCCAAAGCTTCATCTGATTTTTCATTCTCTTTTCTCTTGTTTTCAATTTCTTTAACTTCTTCTTTTCCTTTCTCTTCTTCATTAACTTTTCAAATGGAGTTAGATCTTTTTCTGAAATATAATTTATTTTTAAATCTTTTGATTATTTTTGACATAATAAGTATATTAAATAGTATATGATTAGTTGACAAAAAAGTTGAAAAGTCAGCTACCATAGTAATGAAATAAAATTTAAACCCCATACAGTACAATAATTGAGTGCATGAACCTGCTTATTTGTATGGGTCTGGGTGATTTTTAAGATTGTATTAGAAATAAGTAATATTTTTATTGACTGAGAATGGACTGTTGCTTCCATCAGGAGGGCATCAAATCCCATGTACCAATCTTTTGCAATTTTCGAAATTATATGTATGTTTATTCGACGCTCTTACGGTGGGAATCCTGCGTACGCCTACGGAGAAATTCAAATTGTACTACAAAAAATTGTACAAATGTAAATTGCTGACTGTTATACTTTGCCACAAGTCATCACCGAATTTAAAATAACAATTCATGACGTCGTAAGATACGGCACAATGGCAATGCAAATTTGCCTGCCAAACAAAGATGTTTTGGCACCCAAAATGACTAAATTTTAGATCATCCGACTTACTACAGTCCAGACTTAAGCCCTAACGATGTTTTACGTTTCCCAAAATTAAGCAGTCTTCGTGGTCAACGTTTCAGTTCCCCCGAAGAAGCTGTTGACGCATACAAATCGGCGAATTTGACTACCCCACATCGGAATGAAATAAATGTTTTAAAACTGGTTTGAACGCATGCAAAAGTGTATTAAATAGCGCAGAGAATTCTTTGAAAACAATAAGTGTTAGTAATATATTAGATTGTCTAAACTAATTTCAAACGACACAACTTAAAAGGGAGCCCTCATTTACACCCTATTATATAGGTAGGCTTGAGCCTCGGTGGGGACATATCGGTGAGCTGCTGATGGATATTTTATTGTAGTACAATTTTCAAATATTGGCTTTTATGTTATAATGTCTTGGGCTCATTTTTTTATATATAAACATGAACTCACCTTCATTTAACTTCTTTTTGACCAATTCTTCTGCCTTATCCTTTATTCCTAAGCCCCATGTTATTTCCATTTCCATATCTTTGTTATTCTTTTTCTCCTCCTTTTTTTCAATGTCTTCAAGAAGGGATTTATATTTCTGTATAGGGATCGTCCTCTTCTTCACTTTTTGTTTCTTTTACTTCTTCATCCTCATCTATGTGTAATAGAAGTACAAATATTTTTAACTTTCTAAAAATAACAATCTTAAACTAATTTCGGTCATATATGTATACTAAAGTTCCCTACTAAATACGCTCGAAAAGTAAAGCCGAGCTTGAAGCGAATCACGAATGAGCTAGTGAAGATAAGAATGTTGCTATTCAACCTTATTACAACGAATATTGGACTTGTGACGTTATGAAACGAAGTAAAAAATTCATAGACGGTTTTAGACAAAGAAAAAGCTATTGGAGTCGCTTGACGTCGATTTTTTTATTACGAGCTTATATAACTTGCAATGCTGCCCCCGGGTAATAATTCACAGTAAGTCAAAAGAAATTGAAAGATGGGAAATTGAATTTCTGTAAAAAAAAATTGGTACAATTTTATTACACTTACTGTAATTATGCTCTACGTATCTAAGTCAACTAAAGTGATAAAAAGAAAAAATGTCCCTTAAATATTTCGATTCAGGGATTCCAATTTTCTCAAGAAATTCATAATAACAGTAACTAAACTGACTGTATTTATGACAATGAGGGCCAAATGTAAGTTTCTATGTTTATATGATGTTAATCGTACCAAGAAAATGTGATTAACTTCGGTTTCCGATTGAGGTGAAATTTTGCATGCCTAATAAATGCTATATTATTATGACATGGAGATAGTCTCTATTAATGGCAGAAAGTCTACTACTATGACAGTCTATAGTTGTAACACTGTAACATAAATCAAAAACTCAATACTTCACTTGATTTTTACATAGGGAATGAAAATAATAGATTTTTTTTAAACCTATTAGAGTAGCTAAGTAGTACATAAATGTTTGTGTTTCAATCGCCATGGATTGTGTTTAATGTATTATATGCAAACGCAACTCGATTTAAGTGGTTCATAAAATTCGTCATTGCGTTTTTAGGCAACTTTTGCGCTAAGTTTCTTTTTGGGTCGGAAATAGAAAAACTAAAATCAACATGATGACTTTAAAAAATAGAAAAAAAATATGCACAAAATGAGCGACTCCAGCGATCGCCGACCATGCCTCTGTTCAATTTTAAAGCAAACTAGAGTACGACCATCTTTGTCGCACCTGTACATATTGCGCCCAGCGATTTACTAAATAGTAACTGTTTAAATACATATGTATTTAAATCCAAACATATTGTAAAATAGTGTTATTATGGATACTTATTGAAAATATGACACTTCATTCCTATTTTTTCATTCGCCTTGAGTGGTTTTTTACATTTTTTAGATGATTACGCGATACTCAAGCGCCTACTGAGAGCGAAAAGGGACCATTATCAAATTGGCCCGCTGTTCGTTTATTCACTTTAGTTTCTATGGCCGAAGGAAACTAACAAGAAAATTTATGTTGAGCATATCCAGACATTTAAGCTCCCAAAAACTATATTACCTTCACTACTAGACGCAAGATAATCCTTTAGCTCAAGGTCATCAATTTTTCCAGTCAGTGCTCCTCGAATAGTTTCTTGGCGATTTGGATTCGTAGCATCCCAGGTAAGTTCAACCTTAGCTTGTTGAAGGGCAGTAGTGGTAAACAGTCGCGGTTTATACTTGGACATATCAGGTAACTTGTTACATACTTCACGTGGATCCTGTAAATTATTTTATTTATCAAACTGGTTAAATAAGCAACTGTCAACTATAACACTCCAATGATACCTAAGAAGGGACCACTGTGCACAGATAACTTGTATGTGAAAATGCTAAGTCTCAGTACATACTAATTTCTTTCACTGTACAATAATAATAAATTATTTCTTTCTTTCTTTCTTTTCTTCATTAATTTTACAGAGATTGATCCAATGCAAATTACCAATATCAACAAGGACACAATACGGATAGCCATGTCATGCCTCTACCAAAGAATAGAACTCATTTAACTATGATCAGCAGAAAACTAAAAGATATTAACAAGTAGAAGATATTTTATTACTTACATGATCAAAAGTAACATCGTTGGGTATAAACCGCATATCAAGGCGTGTGGCGCTGCTCTCATATTCCATCCCATCACACTCACTGTACAGTTTGTCAGCTGTAGTAACAGAGTCACACACCACCACAGCATAATAATACTTTAATCTGTTTAATTGGTAGCGACGCAATTTTTCCATGTGATATGTAGACCCTGAAATGTGTATTTATATACCATGTAATACAGATTTGAAAAATGGGTTTCCTAATTTTGTTCCGCGTGAGGTTCTGGTTGATATTGTGGCCTGGTTGTATTTATTCCAAGATCCCATCACATTTCTTTATTTATAGTTCCACTGTTCAATAATAATATAAGAGTGTAACATTATGGAGACTTTTATAAGACATGGTGCTGATTGTAGAACTCTGCTTTACACTACTGCGTGTCTAGATAACTAGGAATGAAATAGTTATATAATTTGATCAATGCATATGTTATTACTGGTACATGGTGTTCAATAAGTTTCGAGAGGAAAATAATATTTGTAATATTACTATTACAAATCAACTAAGCTTCTTATTCTATAAAAGCAACAGTACGTTTACAATATTATTGAAGTCTTACTTCATCATCAGACTACAATCCACTACTGGCACAGGCCTTCCCACACAGCACAGCTATACAAGCTATAGGGAGATTGGCGTAACACACCCCAGGGCTAATGCAGATTGGGGGGTGAACGGTCTCACTTATTAACAGAACAGCATACTTCTTCATTACCACATCATCTGATATTTCGCCTTCTTTATCCTCTGTAAGCTCAATTGGACTCGTACTTCCTCTCTTGCATTCTTTTCAGCCCATATTCTGAAGGATAATCTGTGGAGCAGAAAATGAATCACTGAATAATTAAGAATATGATGATAGTTATGTGAGTGTCAGTGGCTCATTGGTGTAGACTTTGCTTGCTGATCTGGAGGGTGCAGGTTCAAATCCCGCACTTGCCAATGTCGTATTGAATTTTACATTTAAACCGACACCTTTTCGGTGAATAAAAACATATATTAGGAATTGTGCGAAGTCGCCAATCCGCACTGGCCCATGTGGAGACTAAGGCCTAAACACCCTTTATGGGTAGGCTTGTGCCTTGGTGGGAACATGTAATGAGCTAATGATGATGATACTACATATTTATAAAAACATCTTATGTAAAAAAATTGATGGAGAAAAATATTTTCATAGCTTTAACTGCTATTTATTTGAAGAACAAAAACAAGGTATTGTTTTGTCATACTTACAGAATACTATGAATAATTCCACAGGTGGTACAAAGAATTTAGTAACACCATTCAAATTGCAGCTTAATGTTGTCCCAATCATGTTCAAATTGCATTCTGAAAGATATGAATTAATGAATATACTGTAACTATATAATACAATTTAAAATAAATATTTGACTATTTAAGTGTTACAGACTTTCGTTTGTATGTACAGTATTGACTCGCTACAGTATTATTATTTAATAATTAAAATATG
>PQWD01002112.1:0-59591 GCA_019425675.1 Leucinodes orbonalis | reverse complement strand
AACACAAGTCCCAGTTTATTTATACTTATACACCTATTATATATTTTGTCTCAAACAACGGCGGGGCGTAGTGATTATTCACGCTAAGAAATTGTTTCTAAATTGATCTAGATTTTACTCGGATTGAGACAGAGTGTTAGGATAAGTGCTTTCCTTCCGCTTGTGTTCGTTTAGTTTATCTGGGTTGGTGTCGCCGTCCTGTCTTTGTTGATATATCTTTTTAGATCAATTGAAATAGATTAGTTTGAAATCTTTCCTGCTATATGTGGAATTCTTTGATCTTTTTCATTCTGATTATGCCGATTTAGCATAATGTAGAAAATTATAGGTACTTTGCAATTTAGGTAGGCAACTTGTGTTTAAATTGTAAGGAAGTCAAGATGTGAGACCTGTACTTTGCGCCTTGACAAGAAGTTTAGTATTTAAGGATCATTAAACGTTTTTACGAAAATATGGCGCTGAGCGAAGGATAGGAAATCTAGAGGCAGTAACACGAACAGGTACTGTAGCGCTTCCAGGAGGTCGCGCTGATGGCTCCAGAATCATCGGAGATTTGAAGCATACAATTCAGTACTCTGTGCTTATATACTATTTACTTTTAACTCCAACAATCAAGTAACTAGCTGGCAATGACCAATAGTAAAAGTGTGCCCTTCAGACCTAGGTCTTTACCGTTATTGAAGATAGTAAATTGTTATCCACGACTTTGAATTTGTTTCAAGAGCGAATCTTAGCTCGGCCCTTTGACAGACGTATATATTGAAATGAAATAGCCATGCAGGTGACGTAAAACATGTTTGATTGGTAAGTGCCTGTAAAGAAACTCTCATGAATACTCAATAAACAATCGCCATTAATGGGAAGCCTTATGAATATACACGTACGCAATGCAATCAATATACGAACAAAATAGAGCACAAACTATAAAGTTGTCAAATACATGACTTATAAAACAATTATCAGTTATTAACAATGATTTATTGGAAATTGGATTTTGCAGTGTAGGTACCTGCGTCTAATCTGACTATCTATTACAAACTCTAATATCCATATAATCCATATAAACGTATTTTCGTGTAGAAGTGTCGAAGCTTGAATATAGGTACAATTTTGGTCGAGATCTATTTCATTCGCTTCTTGTCCGATGAAGCTGTCAAGGCCATCTGCGGCCCCCAGTGAAAATTTCATCCAACAAAAATTGGCCAAGTGCGACCCACTGCCCAAGTCAGACAGTTGGAAGTGTCTCACGCACAAACTATTCAATTACCCCACACGCGTGGGGCGCAAGGGCGGGCAAGGGCTGCTCCTAGGCTTGCAATGCTAGGAGTAAGCACTTCTCGTCAAGTCCAACCTAGTACGTCCACGTTCGTGCGCCCTGGTAATACTGTAGTCGAGAACAGGCATTGCATCTTCATCTGCCCTGTGACTCGGTAGCTAAGCTAGGTGGGCTAACCTGCTGCATTTCCCCGTGCAGCAGGCCAATCCCTTCCCACCTTCCTATAACCCAAATCCCAACCATCCTATTCCAAAACCCATACTATCCTCTCCTGCCCTGCCTTCTGGAAACCCCAATCTAAGGTGTAATCCGACCCGTGCCGATGGATGCGTGGCTGAGGGGGTAAGCTCAGTCGTGAACGGAGGGGCCCTGATACCGGGCGACCTCAGGGTCTAGTTAGCCCGACCCCACAAGCGGGGCTCTGTGGGGTGTTGTAGTTTAATTCCCTAGCTACTCGTGGGACTATTATGGACCAAGCAGTAAAAACACAAAACTCCCGTCCAGAGCGATGATGAACGCCTGGAAACCTAAGTAGTGGGTCAACTACTTCATCCCTCCCAGATCTAACAGATCTGTTTCTCAGGTCGGACGGTGACTACCCAGTCACTTTAACGCCTGAAAACGAGATGGAGCCAGTGGCAGGACCAAGCTGTTCGAGAGTCAGCAATGAACACTCGAACAACAAGGAACTGCCGAAAAGGCACATCAAGACTCTCAGGGCAGCGCGGAAACGCCTAAGAAAATGATGGCGAGGGTAAGAGCTTCCAGGAGGCTCGAGCACTCTGCCTGATTCACAAGGCGACGCATGCTCCTGTCAAATGCTGGCAGCACTGTGGGAGGCCCCTCACCCGGCGAGCGCTGAATAAGCGTGCACGCTCGGAAGAGGAGTCTCCACAGGAACATCCCAGGAAGGCCTCGCGTCTGGCGGGACCCCGGGTCGCTGCTCCTATGAGCGGGGAACGCGGGGGCGCGCCGGGGGCGAGGTCCTTTAGGGATGCTGCAGCATCAATAAGAGTGGGGATCCAGATAAGGAACCCATGTCTACTGAGCAAAAATTGGTGCAAGAGCCATCATAAGGGCTATCATAGAAGCCCCAGTAGGTAGCGAGGCCCCAATTTTATTGGCTGCTCATCCAGGCCAGGATGGCTGCAAGTAGTCGTTGCGGACGAACGTAGCCGGCAATGGATGAGAGACCACATAGCTGTGGTATGAAGCCTTGGCCTGGAGCAGAACTCTCGCTCATAAGCGAGGGTGACTTGCCCAGGCGAAGGACTGGCACCATCTATGTCCGAAGACGGGAGTGCGTGTGCCAAAGACGCTTTGAAGCTCTGGCCAACAAAATGACCTCCCGGTAGACAGATGGAGATTCTACGGGTCATGAGGATGAGAAGGCTTCTCATAGCCTTAGCCCTGACGAGGGTCCGTAGAATGCTCCGTAAACAGGACTTCAATGTCCAGTTAGGTTTCGTCGCGCTCACATTAGGGTGAAGGGAGAATGTGACGCGGCCAGTGGCTGAGGGGACAGTAAATGCCCCGGCATCAGTCTACAAACGTGACGTCCACCCCCGCTCCGGGCAACGGTGACGACCTCCCAGTAAGTGGCACCATGCCACAACCTACGGAGAGGACGAGCCAAATGACTGGAGAGGTGGGGAGGACGTACCACCGAGCTCCCGAAATTCGGGCCGCTCGAAAAAGAAAAAAAGAAGAAACGAAGGGAGCAGGGAGGGGGACCTGGGAGCGGTCAACGCACCAGGGCCGAACCCACCTGTAACGCCTTCGTTTCTTTCTCTTAAATCTTCTACGGTCCACACAAGTAAGTGCGAATAGACCTAAAGATGTCGCACTTGGTGCAGATAAACTTGCACCACTCCAGGGCTGCGACAGCGGTGCTGGAGAACACCTTCATCGGTGGCAATCTTGACATAGCTCTCATTCAGGAACCGTGGCTGACTTTTAACAACACGGTATCAGGCCTAAGCTCCACAGGTAAGCTACTTGTAAATACCAAAGGACTAAGGCCGAGAGCATGTATTTTATTCAATAAATCTATTGACATTCTTTCTGTCCCAGAGCTCTGCAGAGACGACCTGGTGGCAGCTTTTGTTAATCTCAAGGATCAGGCGGGCCGACGCGTCATTGTATGCTCCGCTTACCTGGCGGGGGATAAAGATGACCCTACAGAGGAACTGGCGACGGTAGTGGAGTACGCCCGCGACCACAACGCTGAACTACTGATTGGGTGTGACGCCAATGCCCACCACACCAGCTGGGGCAGCACAGGCATCAACAAAAGGGGTGAGTTACTTTTTGACTTCCTTTTATCTAACTGCCTTCAAATCGTTAACACAGGATGTATTCCCACTTTGTAACAAAAGCAAGGCAGGAAGTATTAGATGTCACTTTTGCTACCAACACACTCTACAGGATGATCAGTGACTGGAGAGTAAGCAAAGAGACGTCTATGTCTGACCACAGACAAATACGATTCGAAATAGGAACTACAGGGAAGACTATTTCGAATACTTTTAGAAATCCTAGGGCAACCGACTGGGATCTTTATAGAACCAAGCTCGACGAAAACCTTACAGGAGTCCCAAAAAACATCAGACACAGGAGGCTATTGAATATTCAGTCCACCAAGTTACAAAAGGAATGAAAGCCGCCTTTGAAGAGAGTTGTCCCCTGAAAACTAGGAAAAAGAGCAAGGTGTCATGGTGGAACACCAAGCTTAGTGAACTCAGGAGAGACACTCGCAGACTTTTCAACAAGGCTAAATCAACCGGCACCTGGGATGAACACAAAAAAGCCTTGACGGAATACAGCAAAGAAATAAGGAGAGCAAAAAGACAGTCCTGGCGTAATTCTGTGAGGAGATAAAACAAGCTCCTCAAGGTGCGAGAATACACCGCCTGCTGGCTAAATCTCCTCCAAACCAGTTGGGTTTGTTAAAAAAACCAGATGGCGGCTATACAGGAACGGTGGAAGAGACCCTAGACCTTCTAGCGTCTACCCATTTCCCCGGATCAAAACAGCTCATGCCTCTGATAACACCAGAACGCCCTCTAAACTACAGGCCTCAGTTAGAAGACTGGAGAAGAGCGGCGATGAATATCAGACCACAATACGTTAAATGGGCAATAAGCTCGTTCAAACCGTACAAATCCCCAGGAGTGGACATATCTTTCCTGCCCTCCTACAACAAGGTATGGAGCAAATCACTCCAATACTAACAAAAATCTTTAGGGCAAGCTATGCCCTAGGGATTTTGCCTGAATCATGGACATTGGTAAAAGTCTTGTTTATACCAAAGACAGGGAAAAGGACTACTCCCAACCAAAGTCCTTCAGACCAATCAGCCTCACCTCCTTCCTTCTAAAAACCATGGAAAAGGTGATAGATAGATGCATAAGAAGTGGGGCCCTGATAGAACGACCACTGCATCTTAAACAACATGCATATCAAAAGGGCAAGTCCACGGAGACCGCCTTGCTGACTTTAGTCGACAAGGTCGAACGGGCTTTAGAAGACAAACAGATTGCCCTATGTGCATTTCTAGATATTGAGGGCCTTTGATAATGTCACAATTGACGCACTAGAATGCGCACTAGTACACAAAGGGATCGACAAACAACGACCCGGTGGATCAAAGCTATGCTACTCAATCGTACTGCAATCGTGAGTATTCACGGCACAGAAAGAGTGTATCAAACAACAAGAGGCTGTCCGCAGGGGGGGTGTTATCACCCCTCTTGTGGTCCCTAGTAATGGATCAGCTACTTGAATTGACCTCTAAGAAAGGTTATGACGTACAAGGCTATGCTGATGACGTGGTAATATGCGCTTTAGGACCGTGTCAGAGCACAATCTCGTCATTACTCCAAGCATCTCTAAACACAATCAATCGATGGTGTAAAGAGAAGAAATTATCGATTAACCCGAGTAAAACTATTATAGTACCCTTCACGAGAAAACGCAACTTAAATAAACTTAAGGAGCCAACTCTAGAAGGGATAACTATACCGTTTTCCACGGAAGTAAAATTTTTGGGAATAACCATAGACCAAAAACTTACATGGAACACGCATCTGGATAACGTCATCACAAAGGCAAAAATTTCCCTAGGGATATGCCTGAGAGTAGCAGGGCCGAAATGGGGTATACAACCCAAAATCGCCCTATGGCTATATACCGCCATTATAAGACCAATGGTTGCCTACGCTGCTGTGGTCTGGTGGAAAAAGCCCTACAAGTGACTAGCCAGAACAAGCTCAATAGCCTACAAAGAACAGCCTCAATTCTGGCTACTGGGGCTATGGGATCCACACCTGCCATCGCCCTAAACGCCGTATTAAACCTACCGCCCCTACACCTTTACTTAGGGAAGGAGGCGCGGGCTAGTATGTGCAGAATGGAGCGGAGCGGAGTGACTCAATGGAGCTCAAATACACTAAGATCCCTTAGGGAAATACACTTAGTACCCAATTCTGGCCATGACAAGCGATGTCATGCTGCCGGAACTCAACTTCACTAAATACTACAAAGTGGAGTTCCCGAGCAGGGAGGAATGGCTTCAAAGCCCCGACACCTGCACAGACAGCAAAATCTGGTACACAGATGGCTCCAAAATGGGTAACAAAGTAGGATGTGGAGCCTACCGAGACCAACCTAGGGCTAACATTAGCACCAATTTGGGTCAGTACGCTTCCATCTTCCAGGCTGAAGTATACGCCATCATAGAATGTGCGGAAGCGAATCGACTGGAAAACTGCGTTAACCAAAATATAACAATATGTTCCGATAGCCAAGCAGCTCTAAAAGCATTAAGCTCAACCACTTTAAAATCAAAGCTGGTAAAAGACTGCGTGACCAAACTAAATGACCTGGGAGGAAATAACAGGATAACTCTCAAATGGGTACCAGGTCATTCTGACATCATTGGCAACGAAAATGCTGATGAACTCGCAAAGGCTGGGGCCAACGCCATCCAAAAGACTGTAGAACCTGTCTGTGGCATCCCTGAAAGCCTAAGGAAAAATGAACTAGAACGGAAGCTCCTCGAGGACTCTGTCAACTACTGGCTAGAGTCACCAGAGGCAGCTCACTCAAAAGCGCTAATCAAAGCCTACTCAAAGAAGCGAACCTCTGAACTGCTACAGCTCAGTAAACCCAAGGTCAGGGTCCTTGTAAGGGCACTGACTGGACACTGCAAGCTGAAAAGTCACCTTCAAAATGAAGCTAAGTGACTACGGAAGCCTGCAGATTCTGCGCGGAAGAGAGAGACACCAATGCACCTACTCTGCAATTGTGGTCCTCGACAATGGAAGCGAAATATCCACTTGGGTAATTATATCTATGCCAAGTGACAAAATCTATAAAGTTGGCAGAGTCCTAAACTTCCTAAAAAGTGCCCCAACTATTAGATGAACTCTAAAGAGGAGCGAGCACAAAAGATCTTCTAGGTCGAAGTGACTACAGTCTGCATAAGCCTGAATAGCCCTCAAACCTAAATAATAATAATATCCCACACGCGTGGATTCGAAGAAACAAAATTTCGGAACATACGACGGACATGGACGAATCTATAACGGTTCCTTTTTTGCCATTTGGCTACGAACCCTAAAAAGAAGCATGCAAACGATTTTACACAGTCCTTCTTAACCAAAAAAGAGTAATTCATACTCGTAGGTATTTAATTAATTTTGGAAAAATCTTAAACGCTTTAGTGGTTCATACATTTGAATAACCGTCATTAAAAACTCGTAACACGAACACTCACACATTAAAATCAAAACGTCGCATGCGCAGACCATGACGTAATTTTTATTAGCTATTGTTTTTCAAATGGCGTGCGGTGATTGGCTAAGGAATCGCGGGTGGAGCGCCGGCGACCTATTGGACGATGCTATGCACTAAATAATGATGGCTACAGGTGTGACATGACTATTGTTGGTTACAATACGGTATAACACGTTTTTATTGGCTCGCTATTGTATTGGATGACCGTTAGATGATGTAAGTGTGTAATGGTCGATTATATGGTATAATTTTATGCAATCACAATTTGTTAGTCATCCGATTGAACCTGTATCGGACATGATTAATGGCGACTTGCTATAGCAAATTGCGTTCGTAGTCTATTTACATATGATCATTTAATGCGAAAATTTGCTAGTACTTAGCTAACCAGTGACATATCAGTAGCTCCAACGAAGAAACGTGCAAGAGCTCTTACCCAAAAAAACATTGAAGTCTTCAAATACGGCTTTCATAGCACAAAATTCGTTTATTCTACAAAAAATGTGTTTTTCATATCACAATAATAAAAAAATATGCGCCTATTGTATAGTATTTGTTTCTTTAAATACACCAAAATAAAAATGTTATATCAATGGCCGCTCACGTCTATCTTTCCTTCGAGCAATACACTCATACACGATTAATGAGTCGATCCCGTCAACATTAATAAACATGCCTTTATCCTTACAAATATGAAAAAGCACCGAAATATACAAGAATAAGTGTGTCAGTAAAAAAAAAACATTTACTCTGAATAACCGTGCAACATTTCACTACCCTAATATATAATACAATACTGTTAAAAGGGCACAAATCGTTCACAAGAATAATAAAATCATAGGGGTTTTATCAAAAATATAGAAACCTGATACTCTTTTTTTTATAATAAATAAATGAACTGAAAGATAGTTTTTGACCTTTAATTTGATATATAATAAGTACATTATATAAATATATTTGTTAAGAATTGTTATTGTCTCACACAGGACAAGGACCCCACAGTTAAACTAACTATACTAAAATTGTAAGCATTGCAATTATAACAAGATCTTATCCAGACCGAAGTAGCTAACGACTCGAACATCCGCCGCTTCAATCATGTTACAGCAAACAAGAACATTACGCGTCAAATTAAATCCTTAGAACATTTCCATTCGAAGATCGCAAACTACAAAATAATAACACGGCGCAGGCGCACCATCTCACTAACTCTTGCGCAGGCTTGTGTCCGTCTGTCCGTGCTGTCAATATATCATATCTCCCAGACATTAGCCGGTGGACGCCATCTTTTATTTAATGCGCGGTCATACGTGGGAATCTATGCCCGCCTCTTTCGGTAGCTTTTTATAATCTGTGCACGTTGTCTATGATTGTTTTTGGTTTTTACGCAAAGGTGACACATTATAAAAAACAAGTTCTAGAAAACCAATCTTTAATTAATTTTTAATTTTATTTTTACGAAATAACAACTTAAAATTTAATTTTAAGTTGTTATTCCGGGATCAAAAGTGTATGAAAAATAGTTTCCAATTATTTCCAACATTGTTTAGTTTTGCGGAATGAATAATAGAAAATCTACTGATTGCGATACTAGTACCCACCGGCTAAACAGTTTAAGGTTGGGACGCCCTTAGGCTCGTTGTGTAAATTTAAGGCTGAGAGCCATCTGCGCTCGCCAATTGCCCGGTGAAGCTGTAAAGGCCTTCTGCGGCCAACAGCAGTAGTCAGTTCGAAAAAAAACAGCTTAGGGGCCAAAAGTTAGTAAGTACACTTTTCTGTCTTTGGGATAGTTCAGAATGTAAATATATAAATATAAGTGATGAAAATGCCTCCATGGTCTAGTCCGTATCTGGTTTTATTGTGCCTGATCCGGGAAGTCGTGGTTCAAATCCAACGGTGACGCTGCTTAATGAATGTCACTGTGTGCGATTTTTTCCAATTGGTTAGCAACTGCCCAGTTTGGTTAGCCTGCCACGTCCTATTCTAACTCTTCCGTGCTGTAGAGGCCACGTAGAGTCATCAACGCCTTCCAATGTGTATTAGCTCGAGTGGTGGTTACGACCCAATCTTCCCATGGCTATACTGTGGGAAGGCTAGTTCCTGCAGTGACACAGGCTGATTTTCGAAATACTTACGTGATAGTACAAACAGCTCGGCCGCGTCTGTATTAGATTTTTCAATTTACTCGAAAAATCGAACATCATCCACAAAATATCCTTTATAACAGACACACGAATAGCAACGCTTAGAAAGCGTAAATGATTAAACTAAGCCATTAATTACAGAGTCGTGCGTGTAAAATTATGATGCGCAAACGCAGCTACAATCTGATAAAAGTTAAAATTGAATTGTCAATAATTGCGAGGGAGGAGCGGGTCGGGGGTTACTTTGTTAGTTCCCTATAAATTTCTCTATCATTTTAAGCTGTGTTATGTATCTCTGTCTTAAAAAAACCTAATAATGAATAACTCCATTAGGTGAAGAGCTACACGAGTCTCTTACCAGATTCTTCTCGATAGATATTCCAAACTGTTGGTTGATATATATTTTTTAATGTTAAGAAGTGAACAGGACGGTCGGACGCTCACCTGATGGTAAGTGATACGCCAAACCGTGACAGAGCGGCATTAAAGAAGGCCAACAACTGTTAGACAGTTATTATCCTCTATGAATCCCGCACTGCGCCCGTCACCCAAGACATCAGATATTAGATCTCTTTTACCCGGTAATATCACTAGCTACAGTGCCCTCATTCCGAAACAAAAAGTGCATAATACTCTTATTTCACTAGACATCATCTGACACTGTGGTACCTACCTAGACGACTCAGTATCGAGTCTACCACCAAGTAAAAGCTATTGATCTCTAGGTAACTCAAGACACTATAACCCCATCAAGGCGTCACCTTAGCCATAGATCGGTTTAATCAAAAAGCATTTCGTAATTAATAACACGGCGAGCGTTAACCTTAGGTTTGTGCGGACTATTATATGCGATTTATACGGCTAGAAAACTGCAGAACACTATGGCAGTGGCCATTCAGAAGGAACTATGGGAAAGTCTTCATCCTCAATAAAATCAGATAATAAGAAAATTACGCTTTGGTGACACAACTTTTTTCGACGATACGGTCGTTAAGTTTAGTTTTATTCTAAGTGATAACATTCATGAAGGAATCCGTAGGATAACTTAAATAACAGATAGCCGGCAGGGCTCGCAAGTTGAAGAGGCACTGAGCAGGTTTCATAGTCCGAAAAGTCGATGTCAGTCAAAGCCAATGGGCATCTCACGTATGTATTATCTTTATATCTACAAAAAATATTTACAAAACCAGTGCGTATTATTTGTTGTTTAGTACCAAGAGTACAAGTATATTTGCTTAAATTAGGGCTTGATGTTGCCGTGTAAATGCCAGTGGATATTTTATATTGTTTGAATTTACTTAGTACAGAATTTTCAAATTTAGAAGTGTCCTTAAATATCCTTCAAAACCAAAATACTTGGCTATATCAGTGTGGCGGCGGAGCACTCTATGGTTTTGCGATAATAACTTATGATGTTAATTATTTTATGGGCAACCGTGTTTAACGGTGAATTGTTACGGCTAGCTAATGTCGATATTTTGTCTAATTGCGGCTTGATATTATGTCTGTCCGATGAACCGTTTTGATAGAGGAAATAATAAATATGTCTAAACTTTTAGAAATTTACCTACGTAGAAGCTTAAAATGTAAAAGATACTCGTATATGTAAACTTATTAAAATTTACTCACCCTGAAAGATAAATTGCTTAAAATGACATTGGTTTTTAATATTAAGTCTAAGAGTAGGTTTGATTAAGTTCATAAAATATAATACTTAACGTGAAACTGTGTCTATTAAACTATGAACATGCAAATGTGTTTTTTTCATGTATGGTGTAGCGGTTGAGATGTCGGCTGCTACACCAAGGGTCCCGGGTTCGATCCCCAGGCAGTACAAACATTGTGTGCATGAACATGCCTGTTTGTAATGGTCTAGGTGTTTTCTATGTAAAATACATATATATAGAAATACAAAAAAATTAACCCGGAACCCTTGGTGAAGCAGCCGACATCTCAACCGCTACACCAAACGGGTCGTCAAAGAATTGACTACCGATTCTAATGCAAACACATCGCTCCTACTCAGTACAAAATTGCTACCACTCGTTCTGCTGTAAGTACATTGATTTATCAAAGTACGTCGACCTGCTTGACTGATGGTCTACATTAAGTACATCCGACGTGCGATGGACTCGACTATGTATGGGTCTTGACTTATACCTTATAAGCCCTTTCATACTCTCATGTAGCTTTCTATTATGTATTATTAAATGATTCTTAAGTTTAAACAACATTTATTGATTGATTAAATCTTAGTGTTACAATATGACTGTTTCCCGCGTACAATGCTAATGTCAAGAGAGATATATTAGTGACGTGACATCACTCTTCAATTGATTAGGGATGGGTAGCGTTGGTCGTTTCTTTTCCGACTAACAGTATGTACCTAAAATCATGTATCTTTCATTATGATGGTATGCAAAGTCATTTAACGTAGACTTCTCGTACTTCAAAGAGAGCTTTGTAACAAAAAACTCATATTCCAAAAAAAAAGCAAAGTATACTCTCTGCTTGAGTGCTCCTTAATATGATATCCCGAAATATTGGCGGATAAAAGTTAACATTAAAAATACCTACTGACATTCACACTTTCGGTGGACTGCTGCTTTCCGATCTGGAGGTTGCAGGTTCAAATCTCGTAACGTGGCAATGTCTTCGAGTTTTCGAAATTATATGTACGTTTATCCGACGCTCTTACGGTGAAGGAAATCGTAAGGAAACTTGGCGCACGCCTGCGAAGAGATCAAAAATTGCGCGTGAAGTCGGCCAATCCGCACTGGGCTTGCGATAGGAACATATAGAAAACATATTTATATTGAACTCGACTGATTTATCAAGATTTTCGCATGAGCGATGGCCGACAATCCCAAGCCTCCGTCGATCATTGGACGCTGTAATTGTTTTATTTATATTACAAATAGTATCCTTTGCGAGCGTGACATTGCATCTTAACTCAGATGGACTGCCGTGCGAAATCTTTAATAGATTATGCTTCGTAATTTACTAAGCGGTGTGAGTAAAAAGCTTAGAGTTTATATATCATTATTGATACTCTAAGGTAAAAAGTCATTAAAGGTTACCTCCAAGTCTTAAAGCAGTATAACTATAATGTTACGTTTGCATTTTGGTACCAGGAAAGGTGAAGTTATGTTATTGTAACACTGTTTTAAGAGACGGCGGTAACCACCTTGAGGTTAAATGAAAGCTAACTCAGTATTATTGTTTTAAGTTTTGCCGATTTGCACACATTTTTCATCTTAGTAAAATAAATAAATTTAAATAAAAGAAGTTAATGTGGCAGTTTCATGACTTCCGTTATTTATTTGGTAAAGACCAAACAAAGCTTAAAACATTCCTTTTTAAACGATTTACATCAAAACAGTGTTTCAATTACAGGGCAGCCAACTTGCAAACATTGAAAAAAAAGGCATGTCTATCGGCCCCGTAGTCAGCCTCACCGGACCGGGCCGGTAACAATGAATGAAGTCCGCGCGGGCGTCGCTCCGGGCCGCGCCACCGCACCTGTATCGCTCTGCACGCGATTAAACGGTGCGTTTACACGGAGTGAATTGCTTACATTTAAATATTAGATTTTTGGATTTTTATTTTTTAGTTATTTTCAAATGAGACGTGATTATTTAGTTTTCTTTTTCATTACTATTTATTATAATTACGGTCATATTAAAAGTCACTTACGTATAAAAAATATCAGAAGACTTTAATGTCAATAACTCGGTGTCTAGTTTATCGATTATCTTTATCGTAGCGTATCGTATTTTATTTTTATTTTTTTATAAGCACAAATTTTTATTTTAAAATTTGAACACCTAAGAATAAAATTACATAAGATTTTTACAAAGAATATTTATCTTTTGATTGTTATAGACTAAAAATAATTACATTTTAATATTACGAACGCTAGCTGCCATAATGTACCATACGTCAATAAGAAAATATTTACGGCAAGTTTAGTAGTTATTTTACTTTATCTTTATGTACATAAAGTAGTAATAAAACATTAAAAACTCATCACTAAGCACTTCAAATTACTCATGTAGTGTAAACGTGGCCTGTATCTCAGTGCCGTCGCCTGTGATTACCTGCAAACGGCCTCCGTTTAACCGATTCCTTTTTTAAACTCGACGTTCCTGTTTCGAGAACCTGCGCCATTATTCCCGCGTCTTCCTCATTTTGAATTTGGAATGGACAATGGCGAATTTTCGCGGGCACATATATTATTTTTTCCTTTTTTCAACGCCGCCGCCAAATTAGGCCAGTTAAGTCATGCGAGTTGTTTGTCACTGAACTGAAGACCAGTAGTCAGTTTCGAGCCTCCTTTGTCGTGAACTCTTTGCGGTTCCCAAATTCGGTCTGAGGAAACAATTCGTTACGTGATTTGCCGTTTTTATTTTGTCATTGGCAAATTGCGAAAATTGTGGGGACCAGACGTTTGTTAATTTCTTCGGGCCACTTTGTTCGGCTAAGAGGTCCCCCGCAAATTGATAAGCACTTATCTCATTTTAGTGGTACCGTAAGAGGCTGTAAATTAAATAGATTATACACTCGGGTGCAAAATGAAAGGGATAAAACCGGCTTTTTATATTATTGTCTTTAGTTGTGGGGACGGTATTATGGCCTTTTATTTCTTTTGTTGCGGGTTGAATAATTTTGTTATTCGAACAACATTCCATGGCGAGTTTTGATACCAGACATTACGCAAGAAAACTAATAGTGATTAATATTGATATGACAGTGGGAGGTTTGTGAGGCATATTTCAAATTTCATAATTATTCATGAAGCCTAACCCGTGTTGTTCTAAAAAAATAAAAATACAGAAGCCAATGTTATTCATAAGACACGAACGATTACTGATTGAAGCCCACACTACCCCCCGATAAGAATCTCCCGGCGATTTTTCATAAACAATAGCCATTTTAATATCGCAAAAGGATGAAGACTATACGCTATTGATAATACAAAAAATGCAATAATAAATTACCAAGCGGTGGGTAATAAAGCGCGATTTGCTCCGGGCGACGTCGAGCGCTACCAGTGCGTCGTACAAAGGGGAAAAGGGAAAAAATAACTTTAAAAATAATACGCTTAATATCAAAGGAGGTGTACTTCGTTAATGCATTCGCTGCCTTGAGGCAGCCGCGTCAGCTCGCCACGGACATTGTTTTCTGGAATGCGAATTTAAAAAGTTAACGTTCTTTTTTTCCGAATTCAAATTTTGATTTCGCCGAATACACTTGGAACGTGTTTTGGACGCCTTGCGATGACATAATTACTCAACGTTTAGTTTTTTCATCGCATTATTCTGTTTTATTCAACTTAACTTTTTAATTCCCGCAAACTTCTTTGATACGATATCAGTGGTACAATTTTATTTGGGGCTAGATGTTCCTTAATTCTTGATGGTTGATATAGAACAAATCTGCTTTTGGCAGGTCGCCAGTTCTGCTGAACATAGGTATCTGTATTCCAAGCCAGATATCCTGGTCCTCCGATTTTCTCTTCCAGTCCCCACCAGCGACCTTTCACGAGTCGTGGGTCCATCGGACGAAATGGTGTCGTATGCTACGGTTGCCAAGACGCGTCTCCATACGAACTCTTCTGCCCTAACGCTCATCGGTTCTGCGACATACTTTAAGACGAAATAATTTGTTTCTTTGCACTGATTTATTATATTTTTGCTCTTTTCATGTGGTTGCTTTGAAGGCCAATGTATTGTATATATTGTTTTTATGTTTAAGGTAATATTGTGTACTGTCACAGAATAAATATGTCATTCTTTCTTTCTTTCTATTGATTTGGTACTTAAAAAAAATAAAGCTTTATAGCACTACTTATAATTTTACATCAAAATATACTATTTCATAACACATAATTTATTTATAGATGGATGGGAAGATTTATGTATTGGAAGAACATTAAACATATTAATTTAGTGTCTAACCGACAAATAGCCAACCTAATATCATTATTGCATCAATGATTATGCAGCCCAATACTCATCGGCTAATCGATCAATCGGTCACGTCCACAGTTGGGTTGTGAGGTTAATTATCTACGGTTAATGTTAGTGTTTCAATAAATAAACATACTAGTACTTAAGCTTGTTTATTACATAGGTGTATGTAATCGTGATAAATGTTATATACACATTTTGCTGCTATGTACTAGCCTAAAGATAGTCGAAGTATTAAGAGAGACCGGTATAAGTTCTTCGATTTTACCTCGTTTTCGATTTAAGCTTGGGAAATTAATTTTGCTATCGATTGATTGATGGGCGAAAACTATACGACAATAGATTTTATGTTTTTCCATGATATAATTGAGCTGATAATATGTTCAATTTTTTATTTTCATAACTGCTTAATATTTTTCTGCCACCCATCTGACGATTGGCTACTGTGATAGTTTCTTAACCATAAGCGTTAACCGATCGCAGTATCCGCTGCCAATGAGCTTTGGATAAACCAATTACACTGTATCAAGTGCATGTGTCATTATAGTTTCTGTCCAAAGGTCGTCCGTTCGAGTCGCGGCGGGCGATTTGTCGCCGGTAACGAGCAACGCGTTTCGGCCCGTACACCCGCCGAGCGCATTTGTACTACCACATGGGAGATACCGCGGAGATGTAGAAATAAATATTTTTGTTTACCACCAAACTCCATGCCAAACTATTTATTATGTCCAAGAATATGATCATCATCATCACCATTAGCTCATAAACGACCCCACCGAGGGGCACAAGCCTACCCGTAAAGGGTGTATAGCCGTCCACGCAGACCCAGTGCGGATTGGCTAACTTCACGCACAACCATTGAATCTCTTCGCAGGCGTGCGCAGGTTTCTCACGATGTTTTCCTTCACCGTCAGACCGTTGGATAAACGTAGATATTGTTTCGAAAATTCAAAAGACATTGGTACGTGGTGGATTTTGAACGTGCACCCGCTAGATTGGAAGGCAACAGTCCACACCAATGAACCACCGACTCATTGGTGTGCGGTTTTACTTGACACCAAACAAACAAACAAACAAAAAAAATCAAATAAATCTGTTACAGATATTTTTGAATCGAATCAAGTCATCATGACCGTGAATCGTGTAGTCGTTGGCGTTAATAGATTTATTACATAGGTAATATAATAAATCTATTTTGTCAAATATGTACATAATATGTATTCTTGCTAGGCCTAGGGTAATAGAAAGGTAGAATCACAGATTTCCCAATACAGGAGATGGGGCAAGCCGCGTTAAAAAGTGCGACAAATGTATGCTCAGCGAGCATACACTGGCTATAGTTTACGCTCTGTGAGACGAATCAAGACGCACGAATTTTAGAAGAAATTACCATTTTTTTTCCAAAATGCCATCCTGTGCAATTGTAACATGCCATCATCGCAGTGAATCAGTAAAATTTACCAAGAAATATAATATCTTTTCACAGGTAAGACCGAAAGAAATTGCGACACTGGGACTGCCTATAAACTTGGCGGCTTGTCCAGTCTAATTGTTATTCGGATGTCTGTGGGTAGAATCATAGTGTCATTTCAGCCATACAGACTGCTCTTTTCAAAGTCAAAGTCAAAGGCAAAATTCATTTATTCAGGTAAGGCTTACAAAAAGCACTTATGAACGTCAAAAAGAAAACAAAAAATACATTTAAAATACCAAAGTAAAGAACAATAATTAATTTTGATACTTGGAAAAAAGCGCTTCGGCTGAAGCTGAAGGTTTCCTCACGATGTTTTCCTTCACCGTATGAGCGTCGGATAACGTACATATATTTTCGAAATTCGAAAATACATTGGTACGTGTCGGGATTTGAACCACAGCCCTCCCGGTAGGAAGGCGACAGTCCACACCACTGAGCCACCGACGCTCTTATACGTATCCGACGTACTCATATACTTACTAATTTTAACAAAATAAATATATATTTTTATATCATACGACACGAATCGTAGAAAGTGGCTTAATCTAACAGTGGACTGCACAACTGAAAGTTCAATAATTACGATAATATGCAAAAAGATTTTTGTTATAAAACAGAACCAGGTTTTGGGTTATCAAGCCACCAATAGATTCATTAAAATTTAATACAATGTATTAACCCTTTGAACGCCAATACCTAATGACACCTTTAAACATCAGATTTTTTTAAACAAACTGTAACAAATATTCTTGAGAACTTTTTTATGTACCTACCCATATTTTTTTTTAAAATTTGAATTGAATTTGAATAGATGTATATTGTATTTGGATTGCCGGCGTTTCATAGATTAAATAGTAAGCTCCCACTGCACCCCCACCTTACGGTCTCGCTCCCACCTAACTAAGCAACAAACTATCGGTTATCCATAACGCGTTATTGTATTCTTTTGACTAATGCGCGCGCGCAGCGCTCGTTATGCGTCGCTGTGCGTGTCGGTATTTGTCTTTACGCTTCTTCATATTGTTTTTTCTCTCTATTGTTTTTTGATAGGTGTAATGAGTTATTTATTGATATGTAAAGGATTGGTTTTGGTTTATTGACGTTTATAATTGGTACTGGCTTTTTTATATGTGAAATTTCATATATATGATTAGCATGTAGATCATGAAACTTCTGGGTGGTATGCTAAGCTTGTTTGCTCATAGTGTATCCTATGCATCCTGCCGAATAGAGAAAGGGGCTTTAAGCGCTGATTTTTCTTTCTTAGATGTATTATCAAACTTGAATGAGACTCATGGTAAGATTGATAACAATAGAAAGAAAGAAAGAAAAAATTGACAAGTCAGCTGGTGTAATGGTTGAGACGTCGGCTATAACACCAAGGGTTTCGATCCCCCAACAGTACAAACATTTGTGTGAATAAACATGTCTGTTTGTATTGGTCTGGGTGTTTTCTATTTTATTCGTTTTTTTTTCGGTATGACTTACCGCTGTTGGCCGCATGTGGCCTTTACAGCTTCACCGGACAATTGGCGAGCGCAGATGGCTCTCAGCCCAACACAGATGGCCCTCAGCCCAACGCAGTTGGCTCTCAGTCCAACGTAGATGGCTCTCAGCCCAAAAATGTTTATTCGTTATTTAGTATCCATATTACAGGCTCATACTTCGTTTTAGGCTAGATGGCGCTGTGTGAATGTCAGTGGGTATTTATTTATTAAATCTCATACCTACATCACACCGGTAACTAGAATCTAACTACGATATATATAGGTACATTATTATATAGGAGTGCGTCGGTCGCTCAATGGTGTGGACTGGTCCCCTAATACCGGGAGAACTGAGGTTCAAATCCCGGCATGTACCAATGTGATTTCAAATTTTCGTAATTATATGTACGTTATCCGACGCTCTTTCGGTGAAGGTAAACATCGTGAGGAAACTGCGCACGCCGCCAAGAAATTTAAAGATTGTGCGTGAAGTCGGCCAATCCGGGTAGGCTGTCCCTTCAGCATTGCCGGGGGACATTTGATGAGCTTATGATGATGATTATATAGGCCATAAGGAGGCTGTTCAATCAAGCGGACTAACCAAACCCGATCAATCTTGAACACCGTACAAGTTGCTTGTCACTTGGTCAAAGAAAGGTACGCGTGGCAGATGGCTGTCAGGGAGAAGATCTCCCCATAACTAGGGGACCATGAGAAATAGATGGACATCGTTTATTCTCGCATTTTGAATCGGTTGACTTGGTTTCAAAATTGTATGCTGGAACCCATACATCATTTGTCTGCAGTTTCAGATCATGAGGTCAGTTGCTTAAACAATAAAATATCAACCAAAAAATGTCCAAGCCGCTTGACACATACGTATTGTTATTGGTATATTTATAACGTAAAATTAATCATGAACATGCGTCATCAAAAGGGTACGAAACCGAAAGCACGTCATACTAATGTCACTATTGACATGTAGCGAGCGACGTGATCATAGATATAGGATAGCGCGCTAATTCTAAATCTATGGACGTGATTATGAATGAAAATTTTGCCCAACTAACGCGATGGGCACAATTTTGCCGCGGACACTTTTTGTGTGCGATTTTTATTAAAGGTCAGTTGTGATTCCGTTCAACAATTCAGCCAGCCCTAGATCCTGTTAAGTAATACCAACCTCAATCATCTCTCTTTGGCGATTATTAAGAAATAGAATATGGTTGGATTATCATGAGATTCGCATTGGCATCACGTGCGATGGCCGCCGATCGACGGCGTATTGTGCCGATGAATAGATCGTCCACCTCTATTGTAAGTTAATGTTCTGGGACAAGACTTGTTGAGATGTGCCGTACACACGGGTGGTAAGGTTGGACAACATTTCTTTGAAATCATAATAAAGGTGTAATGTTAAAGATTAAATACCGTTCTGATACTTACATGTATGGATGCACAAACGCTTTAGTTAAATTACGATTGCCTGACGTTATTAAAGTTAAAGTAAAAATTTTGGCTTAAAAGGAATACGTTATATTATGTAGGTTCCGATATAAAACGTCAATAATCAATCATTGCAACAGGTCACTTACGATTTTTTGCCTAGTGCCATGCATCTATGCATCTCTTTTTTTTATAACAATAATAATCTACAAAGAAAATTCATCTTCGAAAAAATACTATTTGTATACTTTGCTTAATACTTCAATGTTTACTTAATGAAAACAAACCGCTTTATTATACCAATTTATTGACCTTAATTAAAATTGGAAATCCCATAACATAAAAAGGTAATACTAATTTATAATATTCCAGCTGATAATATATTAAACTTTTTGAGAATGTGTGGATGTGCGAATATATCTATGTTTATTACTTGGATTTTTTATATCTTTACTTTAATATAGCTTACAGAGTAGAATAATATGAATGTCGGCTACATAATAATCCAAACCTTCAACGGTATCGCGGGTAAAACTCGATGCTCTTTTAGATTTATATCTACTAATCGAGTTACTAGATATTGTACTCTTTAATTTAAACACAAAGAATCACACTCAAAATTGCGCCATAAAGCATATAAATGTAAAATAAATATCATGCATTGCTTGCTAACGTTAATATCCGCGTGTCCCAAGCAGCGTCTCCAGAATGGTGATGCAGCCTCAACAGGAAGCCTCAGCTTTTGTTCAGCGAAATGATAAAAACGTCAAGGGCCGCGCGCTATTGTCCGAACCGGTTGGTTTGTTTTACTGTTTGCTTGCTGTTTGCGGTAAACGGCTGCCTAGCTCTGCGGCGGTGATGCGACAAAAATAAAAATCAATCAGGTTTCTTTACGGCAACATTGTTTTTGCACTCATTCCACATTTCGAACAATCTCTTCATTAGCTATGCGTGCCTAGTACATTTGACATTTTCGTTAAACAAAACTACAGTGTACTGAATTGAAGAAATAAAATTAGCTTTTGAGATAAAAGGCTGTCAAGCTATGTGGCGGTGATGAGACAAAGTAAAAATCAATTCGGTTTCTTTACGACAGAAGTGTTTTTACAAATAGTCGACGATTCGATCAATCTCCTTGTTAGCTATGCATTCTTAATACATATGACATTTTCGTTAAACAAAACTACATCCTATTTTAGAAATAAAATTTAGCTTTTGGGGTAAAAGGCCGCCAGGCTTTGTGGTGGTAATGCGACACGTTTAATATTCTATCTACGATGTGACAAAACAAAAATGAATCCGGTCTTTACGACAGAAATTGTTTTACACATAGTCCACGATTCGATGAATCTCCTTGTTAGCTATGCGTTCCTAGTAAATTTAACATTAACAAACTATAGAGGACCATATAGATATAAAGTTGAGTAAACGGCTCATGTGTGATAAAAGCAATGAGGTTTCTTTAGATTGATTTTGCACTTAGGCCACGTAAGTACATATAACATTTTCGTTAAACAAACCTAACCTAAAAAGACATATTAACTGACCAACTATGACTAAGGTAGGTACCTTTTAACCTGATTCATGATACGAAACATCTTAGTTGGCAGTAACCATTTTTTTCTTAATAACAATCTAGACACATGGCAGCATGTCGAACCGAGTTTGAGAAATATTACTAGTACAATACAAGCAGAAACGTTCGTGCACGGGATTAAAACCTGGTACTTTTGGCATAGTAGAACTTAGAAGACATATTAAACCATTACACCAAATCAATCCGTTTAAAAATACTTTTTAGCGTCAGCTATTCCTAAACTCATTACCAAAACTGCAAAAACATTGCCTTGAGCCGAAATGCTAAAACTATGCCCATAAGCTCTGGCTGGTAATAAAAAGCCCATTTGTGGTATATTTTCCAAAGTCAACGTGAGATACAGCAATTTGCGTGCATAGATTATATTAACACTGGAAGTATTCCATTGTTTTATACATGTGAAGAACGCCATGGTATTTTGATAGGTATGGCAGGTCAAATTGAATTTTGACATAATGTTGGAAGAACATTATGAATAAAAACATGTTTAAGTCGCACCAGGCATCACCTGGTTGAAAATAGGGGAGTTCCTTTTCTGGTGCAATATTATAGAAAAGAAATTCTTTTATTTTTATCATTAAGTATAATAATACTAGTTTATTGATCCTGTACTGATTGAATCTTATAAAGTTTATTATAAAAAGTATGTAATATTCTTGATAGTATATTAATTCTTCGATAATATTGATTTGAGCATTGCCTTTATAAAAAATGATAGCTCGCAGCAATATTTCGCTAAATGTACGTGGATAACGGTGTTGGTTACACATTTACCTGTACCATAAATGTTTTGTAATTAAAAATTAAACGAAACATCTACGAGTTCCTACACCTGACGTATTCATCAAATAAACCTTGACTATTAAGACCTATATAAAGGAGAGTCTAGAGGTGAGTAGTATTTCTAAATAAGGCTGTGTGGCAGACTGTCAAAATAATTTTGTTCGTTACATTTTGGCGGTTAAAGGTTTGTATAATCCGCTGTGAAAAATCCATTGTTTTGTACTATGACCTTTTTAGTGAAAACCCTTTTTTATTGAGTATGAACTTTGTAGTAAAACAAATTAAATGGAATCAAGCCAGTATTTTTTATTAATAATCAAAAACATACAACATAATAATATAAACAATATAATACTAATTTGACAACCTATTTGGTGTAATGGTTAACCATCGGCTACTACAAAATTAAAATTAAAATTTTATTTTAGAATACCCAGACGAACACAAACAGACATGTTCATGCATACATGACGACCCCATTAGTGGGGATGAGGGAAATTTCTATCAGCTCATTATACGTACCCAAGAAAAGGCACGAGCCTACCTGTATAGCATGTATAGGCCTTTTTTTTAAATTGATTTTGCTGATGGCCGCAGATGGTTTTAACGGCGTCACTGGATGAAAATGGAAGTGCCATCCCTCGGACGAGGGAGGAAAATGACGGAGTGAGACGCTGTGAGAATTGGGAATCACGCGTCCGCCGGCGGATGCGGTGTTCTAATGTTCGTGTACGATGTACAGTGTGTTGAGTGTGAGTGTAAGGCGCGTTGGCCTCTGTGATAGTGTCATCTGGGTCGAGTAATATGTGCCTCTTAGTCGTCCACTCGGACCTAGTGCGGATTGGCCGAGATCATGCACAACCTTTGTTTGTAAACAATTTTTTCGTAGGCGTGCGCAGGTTTCCTCTCGATGTTTTCCTTCACCGTAATAAGTGTACCTTCAAGTTTATGTGCCTACCAATTTTAAGCTGCTACCTTGAAAACTTACGAACGTACTGTCATCCCCCTTTTATGGAGTTAGGACAGGATTTGCAAAAATATATGCTATTGCTGTAATCTGCAACCCATGCTTGAATTTTGAACCTAAAACATACGAAACGATTACAAAATACGAACACTTTAAGGAGATGGAGTATTAAAAAGTTACTACGAGTAAGAGCTACGTAAGCTGAAAAATTTCTCGTAATCATTACAATGATGAGCTGATAATGATTACGAGAAATTTTCCGATTTACGAGCAATTATGTGTATACACATACATTATACGAGATATGTGTAATATGATACACATAATTTCGAAAATTCGAAATACATAGGTACGTCACAGGATTTAAATTTGCACCCTCCAGATTGGAAGGCAACAGTCCACACCAATGAGCCACCGACGCTCAATACACATTTCTCGTAAATGCCGAATATAGCCATACCATTTTCTACGTCTTTAGAATTATCTATCTATAACGATAAAACGTATGACATTTTCGTCTAACACTTAACTGCATTGGTCACACGCCGGTCGATACTGTCCAGTTCACGAGGTCGTAATTGTGATATGGACCGTGAGAATATTCAATTAAGCGGGCGAACTTAATTGCAACTTGATAAAGTTAAGTTGGCTCTAAGTGAACTATCTTCCGAACTAAGTTAACTGACCATTATCTTTGCCTTTGTGCAGTGGTAGCAGCGTACGCGCCTAATTGGGGGTTGGCTGATGTTGGGAATGTGTGGACATGACCTATTTATTATTATTATTTTTGTTTAACGAGCTTTGTTGGCTTATTGGTATAGACTTTTGCCATACCATCTGGAGGGTGCAGGTTCAAGTTCTGCCAGCAATATCTTTTTGAATTTTCGAAATTATGAAAGTTACAACCTATACGGGTAGGCTCGTGCCTCGGTGGGGATATTTAATGAGCTTATGATAAAATGAGCTTATATATGGCAAAAGATGAAATTTCAAGATATCAAATTATGATAATTTCATATATTATTTTTTGATTATTTTAAGCACTGTACAATTCGACATGAATTGCAATTATAAAACTATCTAAAAAGATTTCTAAAAAAGTATAACGAGACATTTTTAAAACTTTGTGATTACTGTGTTTTATTTGCGGTTAGATAAATTCATTCATATAGCGTGCGTACAAAAAAAATACGGCCTATATCGATATTTATAAAGATATGTACTAAAATAATTATCGACACTTGACTGGTCTTGGACTATTTACCTTAACATTGAGATTAATTTATTTGTTTGGTTTATAGCATTTTACATGTCATAAAAATTTCAGTGGTGCATCACGCTTTGGATAAAACATAGACAGGTTAGCTTGAGATTCTTAAATCCATATAGGTGGATGATATAATTGCTTGAGGTAAGATTCAACACTTCATCTGTCTAGAGCAGGCATGGTACTTACCGACTGATTATCTTGTACACTTAATGACAAAAATAAAATACCTGATTTCTATTTGTTTAACCAAAAAGTTACCATTAGCCTTACAATAGTAAGCTCAAGTTCTTTGTAAAAGTTGTCTCATGAGGCATATCCATAGTAACCTCACGGTTCGCCGGCCGGCGGCCGCTCTAATCGAGTTATTGTGCGCGACACAATGCGGCAATCAGCCGGTGCACCGGCACATTCGCCAGGTGCCAGTGCCAGTGAAATTGAGCTGTGACCCATTCTGATAAGCTATGTTTTTTTTGTCATATGTCTAGCAGGTTGATTAAGTTGTATTTAAATGTTATTAACAAGTACTGTTTTTATCATAGCTTAATCATTATGTACATATGACGTGAAATGCTGGCAGAAATAACCAGTTATGGGAGATCTTACATCTGTGGTCTTAGGTGACGGGCGCAGTGCGGCGTTGATGGAGAATTCTAACTGTCGATCAGTTGTTGGTCTCCTTCAATGCCGGTCTGTCATGGTCAGGCGTATTCCTTACCATCAGGTGAGCGTAAAAGATTGCAGTGATCACTACTGGTATTCTACCAGACGCCATAAGAAGTGGTTTAGGGATATCGCTGAAAATTTCAGATCATTAAGTTTCATTAGAAAACGATTACCAGCGCTTCCAATGAAACTTAATATTTTATACTGGTAGATACGGCTAAAGATAGCCTAAACTAGCTTTTAGGTGAAGTATATGGCAAAATCTTCACTGTCAGGGGAAGCCTTATGCCCAACGACTGAATCGGTGTCTGAAAGCTATATTTTACTTATTGAGTAAAAGTTATCTTCCGGATCCCTGACTTCCATTGATGAGTTATGTTCGTTGTATAATTATTAGGATGGAAACACAGTGTAAAAAGTGCAAGACAAAAATAGCTATATATAATAATAGAAATAAATAAATTATAAAGTACGCTAAGATAAAGTAAAAAAAATCAATGCAGCTATTTCGTTTATAAAGCCGGTATACTAACATGGAAAAGTTATTTTTAAAATTGACAACTAGAAGGTTTTATGTGTGCTAGTTGTCAACTATAAATTTAACATAATTACTAAAATAGACCAGCATAAATGGAGATGGGCTGGACCTATGTCAAAGACCCTAGAGAAAATTGGTGTAAACTGGTCTCTGACTGGTATCCTAGAAGCAAGCAAGCAATATAAGCAAGTATCGGCAAGCGAAGCAGAGGACGCCAATTAATAAGCTGGGAGAATGACCACAAATTAACAGCTGGTTACCAATTGAGAAGGGGAGCCCGACATAGAATCCAGTAGAAGTCATTAGGGGAGGCCTATGCCAAGAGGCACACTGAACTGCGGGACATCTTATGAACATTCGATTTCAAACTTGTTGTACAATATTATGAAAAATAATTTGTTATTCAGATCGTTTCATAACACTGACATTATACATTTCCTTATAAGGGACTTAACTTTATCACCCTAACACCGTACTTGCAAGGAACTAAACATGCAAGGAACTAAACATATTTTATTTTGGTGACATTGTAACTTACACTTTATTTCCATCTAATAAAATGTAAGGTCGTAACTTTTATTTGTAATTTCGTATTTACGGGCCAGCACAACATTGTATTATTTTACACCGAATTCCAACACTGTTGGAGGTTGGCCAGAGCTTCGTTCATTTATGATAAACCAGAAGATTGAAAGACTAACCCGAAAGCTTTAGGCTAAAAGTAATTCGTACCAATACCTTCATAAAACATAACAATAAGTAAAAAATTGATAATTGCGATAGTTGCCCTCATGTTATGGTCATCATCGGATTGGTGGCCGAAAAATACTAGTTCGAGACCCTACGAGTTTCGGCAAGCATTTTAAGCCTGTAGTTCCAGCTTATAACTTAGGATGGTAGGCACTAAAACCTATTCGCATTGGCTGGTGGGTCTGGCCTAATTTACCCATTTCATTGAGTATGTGTGGGTGTGGGAAGACATGTGCCCTATAGTGGAAAGATGTATTTACATATGCGTAAAAAGTATTCACAATATTTCGCTACGTTTGTAAAGCATTCGAGTTAACAACCCATGGACACTTTTATAGCCAATGTTGAAAAAAAGCTACTTAAAAGATAAATTTATGCTTGACATCGTTTTCTTTGATAAAATTAATTGTTCCGCTTAATTAGGGTAAGTTATCGTAAAAAGATGACCTTTTACTGATAAATCATTCTATGGTAGACCTTTTATAAAACGCGGTAACGGTAATTATATTTACTAGTTTTTTTATTATTTATTGATTATGCGTTATAGCAGGTATATAAGCACTTCTTTTTTTAAAATGTGCACTTTATCGTTTTTGCAAAAAAAAACAAAATAGGTAATATTTTTGGAGTAACTTTGATCAACAGGAAGTTTCGAAACGAATACTCAAATATCAATGCCTTGGCCACAACTATGTCGTTACCTAACAAAAATATTTTACCTGTTTATAACCTAACCAGTAATTTCATTCAATACTCTAATTATACGTCTATTTGAACTCTATAAATGAAATACACTATTAAATGTTCTTACTTGCAAACAATCATTGTCCGCCTAACTCACAGACACCGACTTGGATGCGACCAATTGAATTGGCGAGGAACTGTCAGTAACACCCCTAGTAAGAACTACTGGCCGCTTGTTCGTCTGTCAGACGTCGTAGTTGGCGGATAATATGCTACAAATTGGCACCACTGTCGCACGCAAGCATTTAGCTGAAAAGCCGCATCGATAATGCGTGATTACAAGTTAGAGGCGGCAGCGATTATTATGCTGAATCATAGGCTGTTTGCGTGAGCCGCCATATTTAATTCTACAGTACTTTCAAATCAATATAGTATGATTTTTTTATCATAAAAGGAACAATGATGTTCCCTCACCTAGGGGGTTACCGCCATCACATAAAACAGTGTTACAATAATATTACTTCGTCTTTACTGGTACAAAAATGCTGACGTATCATTATAACAATACTGTTTTAAGAGATTGTGGTTACCCCCCCCCCTGATCATAAGTAATCGTGAATAAGACAAATGAAGTGTTGAAAGAATTCATTAAATATTAATAGTATTTTTTCTGACGATCCTGCTTTTTACACAGGACGACGAATGCTAGGTAGACAATAAAATGGCTTCGATATGGAAAAATAATGTCATTGCAATGACATTACAACTGTTCCAACAAATTTAAAGTTCATCTTTATACTTTATACTCTTAGAGTTTATGAATGTCATAAGTATAATTATAAGATAGTTACTAAATCTGTTAAGTTTAATTTAAATTACAGTAATGCTAACTATTTTGTCCATGAAATTAATTTCCGTACGATTCAGCACCGGGCCAATCAAAACCATCCTCAATGCTTTTTTGTTTTTATGGATTTTATTTATGACGATCATTTCATTTCCAGTAATTTCGTTTGCTAAAGTTCCCTCGTCCAAAACACAAAAGGACATAACAATTCTATTCTACAAGACAGAATCTGGCACTGAAAATATCTACTCAGATGATTCAGTATTTCCCACCACCTAGAAAACGCGTTAGAAGCCCTGCTACTTCCTTATCACTTGTACCACACGTAAATGGTAGGAGCGTCGGCGCGGGCGCAAGAAAGGCTATGCGCGGCGCGACTACACCTGTTCATCAGCCCTTTGCGCTCACCGCGATTGTCAAACGTGCCCAGGATTGTGGATCTGTGGAGAGGTGTATACTTAAGACAGGAATTTGACTAGCAGCGTATTAAACCTTTTTTAAACTTTTAACGAAATTAAATGTTTCCAGTCTGCACGTGACCAATATAGAGCATCGGGGCTCAATGGTGTGAACTGTGGCCCTCCTACCGGGAGGCCTGAGGTTCAAATCCCGCCACGTACTAATGTGTTTTCGTATTCAAATATAATGTGTATGTGTGTGTGTGTGTGTATGTATGTACGTTAACCGACGCTCTTACGGTGAAGGAAAACATCGTGAGGAAACCTACGCCTGCGAAGTAATTCAAAGGTTGTGCGTGAAGTCGTCCAACCCGTACTGGGCCTGCGTGGACGGCTAAGGCCTGATCACCCTATACGGGTAGGCTCGAGCCCCTCGGTGGGGACGTTTAATGAGCTGATGATGACGTGACGACGGTTATAGCAGTCACCGAATTGTCCAGTAGAAAACAGTCACTAAATGTCAATAATTTTGACAGCAACCGTTGACTAGTGATATGCTTAGATATCTATGTAACTTTGGGATAACTACTTACAATTCAAAATGAAAAGCTGAATCACTTGTTTGTTTGAAACGAAAGATGAATTTGTGGGAGGCCACTATGCCCACAAGTACAAGGTTTAGGTCGGTTGATGGTGATGAAATATTTTTACCAAAAATCACGATTAAATCCGCAAAGTATTCAATGTTTCAGGAGTACAGTACATCGCTATGTCAGGCTTCCTCCTAAAGTGGCAATATATCCAATACCTGCCGCGCTGGTCAGTGCAAATGACATTAGGCCGGTAAGTATTACTGGAATTCCGATTCTTTCAGTGGCTTTAAGTAGTAATTTTTTGATTGCTATATGCATGCTACTTTATATTCTTGCTCCATATGTAAATTCAAAATATTTAAATCTAATATTCAACTCCACAGGTTTTTTCACCAAGAGCAATCAATTAAACCAATGCAGCCGGGAATAAAATACACGACACCATATCAAACCTTTGACTGATCATCGGTAAGTAAACAAAAAAACAACGCGTGAGATAGCCACATCAGCCTTTCTCTTTCACTCAACAAGAAATCCACTGAAACCCTACGCAAGTATTATCTGCGAGCTTTTGATAAAAGCTTAAACGCAGGCTAATTGCCTTCAAGGTACTTCAAAGTACTTTAAATTCAATTAAAGTGATCAGTTTGCGGGCGGTCTTCGTAAAAAAGAAACTTTAATATAAAGTTAATTGCTAAATTACTGGGATTATCTTTAAGTTATGCATATATGTACCATGTAAAACTTATCACCACCCAAAAAAGTACAATGTATTTATATGAATTGATTGTAAAATTCTTTTAAGTAATTTTTCATAGTTATTAGTATAGTTCAAAAACACTATTGACTTTCAAGCATAAGAGGAAGAATACGTAATAAATGAATTTGGATAAACGAATTTTAATTTAATAAGCGGACGTGTCAAATCCTAACCAAACTATTTATAATATATATATATTATAATATAGTATGCCAGGATTATAATCCTGGCAGTAAATAAAATTGTCATCAACATATTTTAAAAAAAGAACAAATGACACGTTCGTAATAAAAACCAAAACAGACTGGCCAGTATATTATTGAAACCCTACCCAAAGAGGTTGACTCGAAGCTTTCGGTTTTTAAAAAGAAAAAGGTACAAAATGGAATCTAATCGGAGCTGTCATCGGTATGGAAAATATCGTTGGATATGAAGCCGAGGTCTAATGAGACAAAGGGTTAATGAGTATAACAATGGTGGGCAGTAAAATATTGGATTTATTTACGTGGGACTGGCACGGAGATGATCTGATAAAAGCAAATGCTATGTTAAGGCCAAGTTATAATTTTTTATGAATATATGATAAAACATTTCATAAATTATTGATTTGTATTTTTTATTGTATATACGCTCCTTGAACTAGATTCGGTTTAATTATGGAATATAAAATTTGGTAAAAATGATCTTCATTGTCAGGATACTTTTCATTTCAGTGAATTATAATTATTAACAAATAATTTACATAATTTATATTATCACACTATAAATTCACAAAAAAATATAAACTCGCAGACAAAAAATATAAACCAAAATATCATAGTTTTATATTTTCAAATCAAACTGTAGAAAATAATTCTACGTATAACAAAATTTCAAATAGCACGAAATTAATCATAAAGCCATTTGAATTGTACCGTATACAAGGACATACAAATAATACACGCAGTCACAAAAACACTTCTTAATTTTTACAAATTCAAACCATCTTGCCCTTAACCCGACGGATCCGGTCACAATGATCAAATTTCGTTTTTATTGTTAATCCGAGCAGTAAATGAGCAGCAGTATTGAGACCACTAAACAACTGACGCTCGCCACCAAAAACAAAACAAAAACGACAGATTCCACGAGAGGCGATTCTCACAGGGACTGGTTATACAAAAAAAATGTCACGGCTTGTGACGCTTACGTATGCGAATGATGTTTAATTATAAACAGGATAGTGGGATTGCTTTGTAATATCATATTTACATTGTAATATAAGCATTGTTGGACTTCTTTTTGAATAATCAATGTATTTATTTCTCAAATTCATATATGAAGAAATTCTACGGATAAAATTGAACTTGGCTCCCATTAAGAGGCATCAAGGCATAATTGTATAGGTATTGTTCTAAGCTTTCATTTCACATTTTTAATATACAATAAATAACTTATTAATTTACTTAAGTAAAAATTGTAATGCTAAAAAAGGTTTCTCCTATTTTGCACCAGATAACCCGATCCTTCGCTTTTCAAACAACCTTTCGCGAGTCGTCGGTTCATCGGGCCGGTTTCGTCCTACGAAAATATCCATACCAAACTAGGAAAAATCGAACAAAGTAAGATTCTCGGCGGGATTGAAGCCCACGGAGTTCAGGTCACCTAGCGAACTAAGCCGCACACTGCGCTCACAGAGACTAGCACCCATAGAGAGCTCACTAGACTACAGAGGAGGTTGTTTCTATATGATACTCAAACCGAAACATGCAATACAAGAAAGAGTGGAATTCGTTAAAATAATAAAACACCGGGGAATCAGCACAGAAGTCCGATGGCCCCAATTGTCGCGTCGTCACTCGCTCTCGCGCCGACGGCACAATGAGATGTTGGATTTCACATTAACATTATGTTCACAACACGAACATTGTGTGCTATTGTTCACTTATGTTCGAGATGTAAGGGGGTGCACATGGTGTCTGTGGTGATTTGTATTATATCTGCTTAATCTAGAGCTCATGGTCTTAATGTAGGGACAAGCGTACACAGAAATTATGATTAGGGGAATGCAAAGTGAGTGACACTATTCGCAAAACAATAAATAATTTATCTTTTTGTCAAATTGAGTGCTGGTGGTGATAGCAGATTGGCGTTGGTTTCAAATCTGTAATGGAAATTAGGCGAATAAGTGGATTATTATGTTGGCAATTTTCCGGTTTGTCTGATCGCACAGGGTATGCTCTGCTTATTTACATATATGGAGTGCACAACTGCACACCACTGCGCACAAGGTATCTGTGCTAAAAAAATTTAAAACCGTCAATATATGCTTAATCTAGGTCTCATGTGCTTTATCTAGGTCTTATGTTACTTTTCTATTTATTGTACAAGTTTCGTTGTATGTGTCAGCTTGGTGCCACTCCTACACAAAGCTATCATTTAATATATACATTAAATCTCAAAAGATGGGCTAATGATGCGTTTTATAAATTTATTCTTGAAAAAAAATTAAATTTTTTTTCAACTTATAATAATAAACTACTTACATGAAAAAAGAAATTTAAATTGTTATTATATGACTAATGTTCATCATCATCATTTCAGCCTTTGGACGTCAATTGCTGGTCATAGGCCTCCTCCAATGTTTTCAATATGTACCGCTCTGAGGCCATATGCATCCAGCGCCTTTCAGCGACCTTAATCGGGTCATCCGAGCGATGGCCGTTGAGGCGGAAAGCTTCTTGAGTGAGACCACGTACCGAAAAGCGCAGCGTAAGACGTCCACCGGCAAAATGCAACATTAGTTATGATGCAAAAAATAAGTGACGATGTTATTTTAGCGGATTGGAGAAGGTAAAAATACCTACCCTTAATAAGGTAAGATTTAATGAAAGATTGTTGTTACCCGTTCCCTGCTAAATAACAGCCACGTAGCACTCGTAAGAAAAATAGGAATAAAGACAACTTGATTCTAATCTGCCGTCACCACACGGCATATCCAGATATCTAGATTTACACTATATATTCCACACATCCGCCCGCCTTGGTGCCTCGTTCCTAATGCGCACCACAAAGGAATGGAACTCTTTGTCTCCGTATGTGTTCCCCGATCATTACAACCTGGCCGTCTTCAAGGCAAGAGTGAATAGGCTGTTTCTAGGCAGGCATGATCCACCCTCGGCCGCATCATCACTTATCACCAGGTGAGATGGCGGTCAAATGTCTGCCTATAGTTCATATACAAAAACAAGCAGCCCATGTGACCGCGCCTTAACCCCGTCATTGTGGCGGCATAATCCATTGAAAAGGCTACCTATTGTTATTTCACTTTAATATAAAACAATACGCAAAGCTCTTCACATCGGCTGCGTCCTTTATATATGCCGGCCCTTTGTGTATGCCGCGACGGCGTTTTATCTCAGCCTGCACTCATTAAGGTGACTTTTTTTAACAATGTCACCGGACATGGACTGTGTGAATTGTGACCATTCATCTATTTGTGGTACTGATTACTAGAGATTGGTAGTGAATGGAGATAGGAGAATTGGTTATTGACATGCTACATAACCTTTGGTTCGATGACCAGGCGATTAATGAAACGTGGTAATGAAATGAAAATACATTTATTGGCCGTTATTATGTGGACAATTTCGCATTCATTTATTTGTATATGGTACGCAGAAAGATAACCTTTTTAGATCGAAAATAAATTAACAAAATAAATGCACTAGATGGTAATCCATAAATAGCACACACATAGCATAGTCAAAATAATAATAAAAAGGATAAATATTTAAATGATTAATCCCCAGATATCTTTGAATTGTTACATTTTTATTGGTACATCATCATCAGCACATTAAACGTCCCCACCGAGGGCACGAGCCTACCCGTATAGGGTGATTAGGCCTTAGTCGTCCACGCGGGCCCAGTGCGGGTTGGACGACTTCACGCACAACCATTGAATCTCTCGCAGTGTGCGCAGGTTTCCTCACGATGTTTCCTTCACCGTAAAGCGTGGAGACGTACATATATTTCGAAAATTCGAAAACACATGGGCACGTGGCGGAATTTGAACTTCAGCCCTCTTGGTAGGAGGACAGTCCACACCATTGAGCCACCGACGCTCTTTATTCAATACAACGAGTAAATGGTTGTGAAGGCTGCATAAGAGCAATATATGGTGCAAAAAATCAAATACCTATTTCAAGCAGTGGACTGTGCTAGGTTGAATAGAAAAAGATTACTAGGTGGTAGACTCGATGCTGAGTCGTCTAGGTAGGTACCACCGCAGTGCCAGATATCATCCCGTGAAATAAGAGTGCTATGCACTTTGTTTCGGGATGAGGGCACTTTAGCTAGTGAAATAACCGGGTATAAGAGACCTAACATCTGTTGTCTCGGTGATGGAGAATAATAATTATCAGTTGTTTTGGTCTGCTTCAATGCCGCTCTGTCATTCTCAGGTGTACTTACCATCAGGTGAGCGTACTGACCGTCCTGTTTAAAAAAAAGAAGAAGAGTGTTTCAGTCACTGCCTTCTAGTCTTGTAAACTAAGCTTTGATTATAGATCGCTGTGTATTCCGGGATCATAAGTTTAAAAAGTCACTTTGTGAAATTTTGCCAGCTGGTGAGGGCGTTACAGGCTGAATCACTATCAAGAAATAGGGGAGACTAGGATAGGTTTAAAGAGAGATAACCAGTGTGGATTGGCCGACTTGACGCACAACCTTTACTCGTAATTCCCTTCGCAGGCGTGTGCAGGTTTCCTCACGATGTTTTCCTTCACTGCTAGAGCGTCGTATAAACGTAAATATTTTATAATTCGAAAATGTCGAAAAGACATACGTGGCGGATTTGAACCTGTACTTACTCTACAGATCGGAAGGCAACAGTTTACACCAATGAGCCACCGAAGCTCTTACTTTATACAAGCTAAAAATCAATATTGCTAATTTTGAAATACAAACATTTATGTGCGATAGAGACAAACCTACTACTGCCAATTATACCTAGCATTATACACACTTCTGCGTGTGTGCAATATGCTGTCTTAAGTTTAAGTTAGTATATTTGTTTGTTTACCGTTCAGAAAATAATTCTACTTCTATAAAAGCTAGCCAGCAGTGTACTTAGGCCTCCCCCAATGACTGTCATCATTATATTTGTAACACTAAGGTACATTGAGGTACACAAATGCGATTAAACACAAAACAATTAAATTAACTACTGATTGAACCATGATATCAGGCAAACGCTTCGGACAATAATACTCTTCATATAATTATTGGAAGTATCCTAAGGCGTCACGAGAAATCGCAGTACATCTAAAATGCATAATGCAGCTGCAACTTAATATCGAGAGAGAAAGGATATGTGTACAGATAATATTAAAACCTTATCCGATGCGTCGTCAATAACTTGACATTATCTTGCGAACAAAAGGCGGGCAGTCGCCGAGAAAAGTGTTCAAGTAAATTGTACCGAAACAATTAAATATTCTAAAATGCATGTATTTTAGAAAATATTATTTTGTGTGTTTTAAATGAAGCTTGTTCTTCGTAAACTACATATTAGTTTACTTACACACTAATTATTTCAATACTTAGCAGTCAGAAATTTGTTTTCGATGGTCTAATTCTCAATTAGTTTCATAAAAAACAGGCAGGCAAACATAAGTGCATTTATTATTTACCTTGGACAAAGTGATTTAAGCACCTATATTATATTTCAAATAAGTAAGTAGATGACTAATATGTATCAATGAAATAAAAATATATTTATCAATATTTTCAATAATATGTGAGAGATAAGACACCCCTCTTTTGTTCGATAAAAATGACACTATGGTTTTCCTATATTAAGTTAACAAGTTTAATACTAAGACCATTTACTTGTGAAGCTGTGAAGCATCTGCAGTCAACAAAAAATTCCGAAATCAACAATAAATAGTGAATCACCCATTGCGTAAAACTGTTCACGGATCGAATTCGCTTAGTTTCAGAAGTTTTAAACTCATAAGTTGACAAACTAGCAAACAGTAAGTGATACAAGTGATACTGCGACATATGAACACTCGCAACTTTGAAGGAACAAGAGTGCGTTGTCAACCTCTAAAAAGGTAGAGAGGGAAAATGACAAATATGCCTCCGGTAATCTCACTGTTTTCTATAAGATAATACCTACCTTGATTCAAAACACAATCAACCCTACTACGCAAATCGTGACATGTAGCCATTACCTAGTACATACATTAAAGCGTCAACACAAGATCCCACAATTGCATATCTGCACAATTTATATTTTTATCAAGCCGCTCCGCCTGACTGTTCGACATATAGTCTAAAGATAGGATTATAAGAGCTAATACAAAAGTTATCTCGGTAACAAACGCGCCTCAATAAAAAGTGCGATGAACCCCGACGGTAGTAACCTATATGAAAAATGTGGATGCTCCGATGCATGTGTGGAGTGGTTAAAACCACCTTTTGATTAAATTTTTAATAGATATTTAAATGTTGATCTGCAAAAGATCTGTAAGTATTCTTATCAGGCTGACTAAACAAAAGGGCTACAGAGTGTAAAATAACGTATTCTCATTTATAGAGCCGGTAACAAATTAATTAATCATCATCTTTTTCAATTGGCAAACTTACATCAAGTAATTCTGTTTTTCCCATTCCTAATCATTTTTGCAAAGTGATTATGCATTCCTGTCATTTCCATACATTGCATACTTATATAACATAAAAAAATTTCCTTAGTTCTTTAAAGTAGTTTTGTACTAAAACTTCCATTCGGTCGATTTGAGTTTTACAACTGGCCAGCAGTGAACTTGCTATAGCAATTTACGTGCAATAACTTTTGTATAATAGCCTAATGAATTTGTTTATATTCCAATTTAGAAACTAAAGTTACATATAAAATAATCCAAACAATACCATTAAACAATGAAAACCAAAGTATCCTTAGTAAATAGTAAATATATAAAAACATAATTTTCCTTTGATTTATAAGGTCGGTGGCTGTAAAATTCTGAAATTAATTAATGTGTTCTCTACGCTGGCTGGTCGGTATTTGTTTTGCTCAAGTTTCCACGCTTCACACTTGGTTTGAACATAGCGGAACTTGTAAAGTTAACAAAATATATGTTTCATATTATTATATCACATTTTACGGACCTCGCCCAAAATATTACTTTGGCGAAAAATAAATAATTATACATACCTATTGTACCGACAACAACATTGCCGTATTATCAACTCTATATAATGCCGAAATCTGTCCTGTGAAGTACGCCGACCGACCGAAGTCGATAATATGGGGACAAATACAAATTGATAAACAAAAAAAACACACATTTTATGTGCATAGTTAATTTTAGCGTTGAATAGTCCGAGTTAAGTTACGGATTATCGGTTTATAAGTGTGGGACATTAAACGGAGTCTCAAGCTTCGTAATACGTTTTTTTTTATAGTTTTACGAATGGTATAAATATGTGGTTATGGATACGTTGTCGTAGTGTTAAAAGTTTAATCTCAAGTGTTTATGATGTAACGTTATTGACTAGAAAATGTGTGACGTATATGTTAACTTGGTATAACCAGTGTATTTATCTTTAAAACTTTTTTACGTACTATTATTACTGATACACCATGAGGACTTTATAGGCGAATTATGGTTATTATATATTATTATGATGAAAAAGAAGTCCACTGCTGGACAAAGCCCTTCCTTAACGATATTAATTTGGACCATTACTCAATTCTTTAATGCATGTTGGCGGTTACCAGAGCTTATTTAAAAAAACAATAATTCTGTACATTTTACGAGCATAATGTAAGCCTAAGTTGTTTTTTAGTATCACCTGATTGATCCCATATGACATTAATATGTTTATAGAATATTGAATAAATGCACAGTTTGTTAGGAACTTATTAGTTTTTAATTATATTATTACGTTGTAAAAACGTAAGTTGCTGACCCTTAAAAATCAATCAACCAATAAAACAATAGTCGAGCTAATTTATTTCAACTTTCTTCCAATTAAAAAATACCGATCGACAATTAAATAATTGTTTATAGAACGGGCGCCATCTTTGTTTTGACGTAAAAAGTACAGTCGAAGACAAAAATCCTTACATATTTCTTATGGGTTTAGGTATAGAGTCGAAATTATCGTCTGTCGTAATTACAGGGTTTTTGTACAATTGATGATTGTCAATTATTCGGGTAACGGTTCTTAATGGATTATACACTGTTATTACGAGCTGTAAAATTTAATTGCGGGCACGCGCCTGCTCCACCGATTTTGATCAATTGAATTTTCAATGATTTTTATTGTGTACACCTGTGGTGTGATTAATTTTTGCAAACATATTTTTTATCTGAATTTCCGCAATCAGAATCTGAAATATTTTTATTTTAATAGCGATAAGTCTCTCTTCTTTAAAAATGTAGTCCGAAGTATAGGCTTGTGCCTACTCAAAAAGTAATCAAGGAGCATCCTACTTAGTAGTAATAGGTGGCCACCGCCTTTATTAGATCCGTGTTTGTTGCTATCTTGTGTCGTAAAAATGTGAAATCATAATTTAATGTAAAACGTATTATTGATCAATCGCAAAGTGTTTTACATGATTTTAGTGTTTCAAAATATTTGATTTTGTATTAATAGATTTGCGTCATATTTGGAGAATGTACTTGAAATAAAGAACCCTGTATATCTAAAGCCAATATTTTTTATCAGCTCTACAAAACTCTAACTGCACTCTTAGTTAAAACCATCAGCATTAGCTTATAACAACTCCCTGCAAGGCACAGGGCTTCCCACACTACATTACTATGAGAAGATCCCATATATTACCATAGTCAGGATAACCAACCAAATATAATAGGCCTATTAAATATGAAAATTCCCGCGTCTCGTTACAAGATAACCTATGACAGCGGCGACAACACAATCTATCCGGTTCATTTGTAAAGTTCACAGCTATAGCTGTAAGCTTCGCGGTGGCCATTGATGTGTCCCTACCAAAGGGAGCGCTATTCAATGCCTACATTATTAAGGACTGAACACTATTAGGGAAATAATTGGAAATGTCCGATTATAACTGGACACTGGACACGAGGACTTGAGGAATGTTTTCACGCCTGGCTGTCTTGACGAGTGGCGTTGCTATTCCGTTGAGTTTATCGCTATTGGTTCTTAAATGGGATGACATTTAACGGTACCTTAGGGGAACCCTGTAGATAGTTAAAATACAGTCGTCTGTGTTTTTATACAAAAGAGGGTAAACGAGCAGATTTCAGAGAGTGTCGGTAGCTCATTGATGTGGACTGTTGCCTTCCGATCTGGAGGGCGCAGGTTCCAGTCCCGCCACGTACCAATGTTTTTTCGAAATTATATGTACGTTTTTCCGATGTTCTTACGGCGAAGGAAAACATTGTGAGGAAACCTGCGCAACCTGCGGAGAGGTTCAAAGTTGTGCGTGAAGTCGTCCAAGCCGCACTGGAACGCGTGGATGACTACGGCCTGATCACCCTTTACGGGTAGGCTCGTGCCCCTCGTTGGGGACGTATATGAGCTGATGATGATGAACAGATTTTCTAGTCAGATGGTGAATGACACCGCCTATACACATGTTTCTATTTTTCTTCCCTTTTTAACCACATATTAGTTGTGGCGAGATAATAGCTGAAAACTACGAGTATAATTGGATTTCTTTACGTCACAAATTAGCAGCTAAGTTGTCCTCCTGTCCTCAAGAACACGAGTGTATTGCTGACAGCAATTGACATTTACCACCAGGTTGGCTGTCTATTGTACTGCTAACTTATTTCGTAAACCCTCCCCTTAGAACCCTCTTTTGTTAGGCAGGTTGCATTAAAGGTTGCACCAAGCCAATCTTGCTCGAAGAACTACTCGTATATCACGGTATAAAAATAAGTTGATTGTGCCGTGGCTAGGAGTCCATATACTACCAAGAGACTTGCGTAAACTAAAGCTAGTGCAGCGGACGTTGCTCGTTAAAGCCTATTTCGTTGTTTGACAATAGTGGTTTTTGTAAGCCTAATTTGAATAAACCATAAGTGCTTTTTGTAAGCCTAATTTGAATAAAGAGTATTGAATTTTTTTGAAATTTTTGACACGAGAAACAGATAAAGTTGGTTTGATACCGAAGAGCCGTGTACTAGGAGTTAGTAGGTTAGTGTTATAGCATCGCTAGAGCCTCTCTGTTCAGCAGGGTGCACCACAATCAGGTAGGTATATTACGCTCTAAAATGTAAAGACTGACAGCCCCACATCACAAATCCCGTATTGTGTAAACACCACTTATAACTACACGATCCATGCTTTATTGTTTAAACAATTACGAGGTTAACAACGCATGAAATCTATGCTATTGTTTGTAGGTTAACATAAATGAATAAAATACTTCTTCTTCAAAATGACAAGACATTCGAAGACCCACTTTTTATTATGATATGAAGTAGGCCGAATAATTCACTCACCTAATAGTTACCACAGATACATACATATTGAGAAAATCCAAAATGGATAGTAAATTATTTGACGACCCATTTGGTGTTGCAGTTGAGAGGTCGGCTGCAACACCAAGGGTTCCGGGTTCGATCCCCGGGCAGTACAAACATTTGTGTGCATGAACATGTCTGTTTGTAATGGTCTGGGTGTTTTCTATGTATGATATGTATGTATTACGAAAAAAAATGTATTTAAGTATATCTATCCGTTGTTTAGTACCCATACTACAGGCTTCACGCTTAACTTGGGGCTAGATGGCGCTGTGTGAATGTCAGTGGATATTTATTTATTTATAATTATTATTATTTCCCGTTTACATCACCCAAAACGTCAGAAAGCAAGTCACTGATACTCGGTTATTTCGGTAGCTACTTCTCCGAGTACCTACGTAACTTCCTTCAATTGGCTTCCCTTACTGTAAAGTTGTCTGAGAGAGACTTTTAACTGGCAATAAGGCCGCCATTTGTGTTTTAAAACGGATGGACTTCAAATTATATGTTACTCATCTGATGCAAAAACGCTGTTAGCTCAATGGAATCTCGCCCCAATTCTAGGTGCAGTAGTTTGTTTATTTAAATAAATTAACAACATTTTACGATGAGATATCCATCAAGTTCACACCGCACCGTGTAAATCGCACGTGCGCGCGCGCTTTGCTTTTTATGTTAACAATTACGGGGTTAACAGTGCGTGTAATGGCGTAGATTGTTGCTACTTTACGCCACAAAAACATTGTGTTCGCTATAAATTAACGTCGTATTTACATTCACGCTTCGACGCGTCTGCTTCGATGGGGTGATGATATTGTTGAATCAGTTAATTGGGTAATTGGCACGCGAGCATGCTGATTATAGCACGAGAATTTAATCTGGCATGAGCCCTTTTTCCATAGGAATAGTTTCAATAATCTATTATTTACTAGGTTCGTAACAAATCTATACTAATATTATAAATGCAAAAGTGTGTTTGTTTGTCCGTTTTATACGGCAAACTGAAAAACGAATACACGTGATTCTTTAAGTAAAGATAGTTGAAGGGATAAGTCAATAGGCTACTATTTGTCTAATTCTAACCTCCCATTTCCCTAAAATGGGAGCGGGAAGTCTGTATTGAACATTCCGCAATTTCACAGTTTTCAAGGTAAGTAGCTGAAAATCGTTGGAAAGACGTCAAAATCTATCAGCAGCGTAAAATAATATTTTGTTTTCGTAACCATAATTTATAATTTATGTTTTTAACTCAAACTGATGCTACTAACATATTTTTAAGTTCACTTCTGTGACACTTGTGTAATCATAAATGGATCATTGTTATCTGTAAAGTAAAGAATTATTATTGGGTACGCAAAGTGAGTGACTTTTATCGCAAAAACAATTAATCATCTACATTTTTGACAAATTAAGTGCAGCCACAGCAGTTCGCCTATAGTTTAAAATCTGTGAAGGAAAATGGGCGAATAAGTGGAATTCATTTAATATGGTGCGATTTTCCAGGTTGTGTGGTCGCATCGGGTATGCACTGCTTATTTGCATATACGGAGTGCTGCCACTGAGTTTGAAGAGAGAGTGAGGAACTGAGAGTGTCACGTGTAATGAATCACTGTCATCTAATGGATAGATATAAAAAAGTACTTTTCGGTTATGTACATTTGAAATTAATACCGCAAACATCACTAAAACAGCGTTAACAACAATTTGACAGCACCCAACAACCGTGCTGTCACACAAATTGCTAGAATCCTGCAAGCTGAATAGGGTTGAGATACAGGGCCTAGAAAAGGAGACACCGATGTCCTGAGACTGCGATAAAGGGTAAAGGCCACAAACATCCGAATATACAATTAGACTGGACGAACCGCCAAGTTTATAGGCAGTCCCAGTGTCGCAATTTCTTTTCGGTTCTTACCTGTGAAAGTTATTCTATTACTTGTTAAATTTACTGATTCATTGCGATGATGGCATGTTACAATTGCACAAGATGGCATTTTGGAAAAAACGGTAATTTCTTCTAATATTCGTGCGTCTTGACTCGTCTCACAGAGCGTAAACTAGCAGCCAGTGTATGCTCGTGGAGCTTACATTTGTCGCACTTTAAACGCGGCTTGGCCCATCTCCTGTATTGGGAAATCTGTGGTAAAGGCCCAAGAAGTTATACTGTATTGTTGTAGATATTGAGTTGACATTCTGCTGAATCGCTATCGTCTAAAAAAAGCTTCAGTGCAGTGGATCTAAATAAATGTACTACAAACAGCAATAAGACAGGGTTAACAACATTTTTGACAGTCCAACCGTGTTGTCGCACAAATTGCTAGAACATTCCGCGAGTTGAATAGGACGTCGACGGCCAATTAACCGCGACAACGCCTTGTCGCGTCGACGTATTGTCGCTGTCGCATTGAAGCGGCAAAAATGGCCGACACCGACGGTAATGAGTATTAGCGGTGGCTTTGTATCTAATGGTTTGTGGACTTGGATACTAGTGACTCAGACATTTACCATCAGATGAGCCGCCTGCTCGTTTGCCCGCTATAACATAATAAAAAAAAATCTATTAAATATTAGATAAGTTTAAGAAGATTAGTTCTTATTAAGAACTAAGGTCACCGACACAGTCACTCGCATTACCAAGCTTCAGTGGCAATGGGCAGGGCACATAGTCCGAAGAACCGATGGCCGTTGGGGCCGGAAGGTTCTTGAATGGAGACCGCGTACCGGCAAGCGCAGCGTGGGACAGTCGCCCACAAGATGGTCAGATGACCTAAGAAAGATTGCGGGTACCCACTGGATGCAGATAGCTTCTGACAGGTCGGCGTGGAAGTTATTGGGGGAGGCCTATGTTAGCAGTGACATTATGTAGCTGAAATGATATGATGATGAGTTCCTTTTGAATAATTGCCTTGAGCGACTTTATGTATTGACGCCTCCATGGCAGTCGAAATCTTTTTTATTTTCATCGAACCGGATTTCGAAAACTATAGTTCTAAATCCAAATTTAAAAATAAAAAAGCAATCCGTTGTTCCGATTACAATTCGAATTTCGAATCCGGGTGACGCTATAAAAGAGCACGTATTAGACTTTCCCCGTCATTTCGGCGGTGTCTTCCCACGATGCGGTTGTTTACTAGTCAACAATTAGACAATTGTCGGCCGGTTTAACGATCGAACCATAAAATCTGACTTCAGCCTCTCATTAACCGCATTCTTGTGATACTTCCGCTTTTATAGTTTTACTAATCAACGCCCGATATTAATACGGTCTCTACGGTAATGGCGTCTCTCGAGATTAATTTTATTGGTCCCGGCTTCGGACAATGGTCGTATAGATAATTGAGTTTCGGACAACTTCGGTGTTTTCCCCAGTTTACTGTTAAGCCACTTATGTTTGTAACTTATCAGTCTTCTGTAACAGGTTGAAATGTCCAATTTAGATTAATGGAGCTTACTTTGTTCGGTGCGACTGAAGCTTTCTTTATGTAAATTTGACAATTAATATTGTCACCATTCTTAAACTACTGAAGTGTTTGTATTAGGTTCAATTTGAAAGCCCACTATCGCTTTTTTTCAAATATGGATGACTTAGGTACTTTAGTCACATATTGATCAACTAATAGCTAGCTAATACATTTTAGTTGTTGCTTAGGAAATTGTTCGTAACGTAGCTACTAGCTTTCGTCAATTGAATGATTTTCTCATGCAATTTAAAAAGTGATGTCTCAAACAATCATCATATGATGTCATATAAGCAAAATCTTATTATTGTATACTGCCAACACTTTGACTAAATTGATGAACAATTAAACTAAGCCTAGTGTCAGAGTTTTGAAATGACCTCATAGTTTTAGAGCAGGACTTCCGGTGCGAAGTAGCACTAACTTTCTTAACCTGCAAGCATGTAATAAAAAAAGGAAAAATCGCACTGTTTCGACGACCTATATGATCTTAAGTCGTCGAGACTATAGACTATAGTCGAGATATAGTTAAAAAGTGAGAAAGGCAGTAAATTTCTGGACACTTTGACATTTTACACGCCACAAATCTGTGGTCACTTTTCCAGAACTATTGACTTTTTATAAGCGAAATGTGTTTCCCTATAGTAGATCCTTGCGGTTATGTTTGCTGACTTATTGAATTAAAAAATAATTATTTTTTAAATATTTTAGCTGTAAGTTTACTGCCCTTGCCACTTGTAAAGCAATATTGTGAAAGACATTTCAACTTTATTATTATCTATTTCATTTTTCTTTTTTGGGATAACTGGTCCATATAGGCCGAGATTATTTTATTATGTCTGACCATCAACGATCATTTTTTTAATAAGTACAAAATTTGCTAATATCCTAGGAAAAACAAAAAAATAAAAAACAATTCTGATACGTTTTTGAAAAAAATCTTTGGTGGTCCGTTAAGTATTTGTTAATAATCGACTTGTTCCTGATATACAGCCGTTTTTAATTATAAACCATCGCGTAATATCTTATAATTGTGTTTTGTATTGATTTATGCGCTCGCGCATGGGTGGATCGGGCAATTTTATTGTTCCATCCCGGTATGGAGGTAACGGGATGAATTTGGTATTTTGGCTTGTACCTTAATGATTTTTAAGGTTGCGCATGTTTGCGTTTAATCATTTTTCTTCTGTATTATTTTGCGCTACAAGGAAGCTGAATTAATAGCCCGTAATTACACAAGCCATGTGGAGGAGGCTGAGCCGTGTCAAAATAATGATAAGACTCAATTTCATAGTTTGTTTAAATCTCAATGTGTTGGAGAGGGATGGACGTCGAGTTTAGACCGGTGCTTCATCTAGGGGTTGTGGGTTGAAATCCTGCGGCGATCGCTATATAGTCAATGATATCTATATACTCATTATCATCAGCTCATTATACGTCACCACCGAAGGGCACGAGCCTTACCGTAAAAGGTACACAGGCCGTAGTACTCTAAGGGCACCCAGTGCGGATTGACCCACTTCACGCACAATCTTTAAATCTCTTCGCAGGCGTGCGCAGGTTTCCTCACGATGTTTCCTTTTACCGTAAGAGCGTTGGATAAATGTGCTTATATTTCGAAAATATATACACGGGGCGGTTTTTTCCTAATTTAGACGTTGCTGTCACTATAGCTAAAGTAGTAGGATCATAAAACATGAAACTCATATTTATATATAACATTGTAATTATGTTACATTTTAATTTAACATTTAATACAATTACAACCATACAACCCATAAAACTGAGCGTCGGTGGCTCAATGGTGTGGACTGTCGCCCTCCTACCGGGAAAGCTGAGGTTCAAATCCCGCCACGTACCAATGTGTTTTCGAATTTTCGAAATTATATGTACGTTACCCGACGCTCTTACGGTGAAGGAAAACATCGTGAGAAAACCTTCATGCACGCCCGCGAAGAGATTCAAAGGTTGTGTGAAGTCGTCCAATCCGCACTGGGCCTGCGTGGACGTCTAAGGCCTAATCACTCTATACGGGTAGGCTCGTGCCCCTCGGTGGGGACGTTTAATGAGCTGATGATAATGAACCCATAAAACAAACCTTTGTTGCCTAATAAAAAACAATAAAATGATAGAGATAAGCAACCTGTGATGTCATTACATTCGAGATTGAGGAATCTAAACGACGTCCGGCTAAGCGAAACTTCGAAGATTCCGAATCAATTAGCACTAATAGTGCCGTCGTTGTATTTAATCGATAATAATTTGTTATAGACTTAATATACGTGTCTACTGTCCTAACGGTTTTGGTTATAAAATTACACGGGCATCGAAGAATTGAATGATTGGGAGGAAATGTAATTTACTGCGTCGGTATCAAACCTCTGCTGACTTCGTGGTTAATTGATTTATATTAAAAATTGTCCAAGCGCGAGTCGGATCGCCCGTGCAGGGTTCCGCAGTAGGAAGTAACACAAAATAAAGTTTTTATTTACTTAAGCATAGGTGCTTAAGTAAATAAAAACTTTATTTTTAACTACTATTTTTCATATTAAAGCTTTAGTAGGCTAAAGCTTTAATATGAAAAATAGTAGTTCACCGTTTTTCACGTGTAAAAAAAACTAAATTTCGCTGTTAGATTTCATGGTAATGTATATCATATATTTGTTTTTCGACTTCATCAACCCTATAGTTTAGAAATTAGAGGGGGGGGAGGGGTACACACACTTTTTTCAACTTTGGAATTGTCTCTCGCGCAAACTATTCACTCTACACATTGATACCCCACACGGGTGGGATCGATGAAAAATTTTTGAGTTTCAGTTCAATGTATGGGGAACCCCAAAATATATTATTATTTTTTCAAGTTTCTTGTCAAAACCTAATAGCGGTTAACAAAATACATATATTTACAAAGTTTGAATAGTGTAGTGTTTATAGTTTCGGAGAAAAGGGTGTGAAATATGGACGGACAGACAGACAGACAGACTTGACGAATCTATAAGGGTTCCGTTTTTTGCCATTTGGCTACGGAACCCTAAAATTGTCAAATTTCAAATGCAAATACTACAAGGCCCGTATTTAGAACGATACTCAATGTTGATCTTTTATTGAGTTAGAAAAGGACGGCGCTATTTATCTAGTGCGCTATCCCTTTCTAACTATTTGTTTGTGGCAAGATGACGCTGTGTGATAACAACACATACCATTGGTTCGTAGCGGATTTGAACCTCAGCTCTCCCGGTAGGAGGGTGACAGTCCACACCATTAAACCATCAACGCTCATTTAGTTAAATATTGCACGATTATACACAATATAAGTGATTTTTTTCATGCAAAATCCCTTATATATATTTATGGTATATATAAAAGGGATATAAGAGCAATATAAGAGATGCCTTATACAAAGTTGTTTCCCGTAACACAGGGTTTCACATTATATAGTAAACGACATTTAGTTCTATGAACATTATAAAATATTAAATTAATACAGTATATGTTTTGACTATATCTAGATAGGATTGGTGTGCATTCTGCAATTCACATAAGTAACAAACACCAACCTTAATAGAAAGGGAACATCAATATACATTTTCGCCAATACTTATCAGTTCTCCTAAAGAGTAGGTAACTCAAAATATAATAATTTTATGTCTTCAAACACCAGCAATGTAATATTCATTCGATTGTTTGAATTTTTTTTTGTGTATACTTATCAACTTTTGGTTTCAACTTACAGCTTTCGAGAGACAATACCCACCTCAACTATCGAGCCACATACAAATTTATAAATTTATTTACATATAATTTGTTGTTACATGAAAATACTATAACAGTGAAGTTTAAAACAGTTTAAAACAAAAAAAAAACATTGGTCACACGGAACACCGTTTAGCAGAGTTTCATTTTAATTAATCATTTAACCTCATAATAAATGAAAACTTTGCATCGATGTTGTAGATTAACTTGACGACCATCATCATTATCATTACAACCTAGTACGTCTGCTGCTGAACGAAGGCCTCCTCTAATGATTTTCACGCGGACCGATCCCTAGCAGTTAACATCCAATGCTAATTGCCGCCTTAATCAGGTCATTCTTCCATCTGCTTGAGGGTCGGGCTACGCTTCGTTTCCCGTTTGACAACCATAAGTACCACAAACAGTTTACCCTTTACTGGTGGTTTATTCAAATTTTATGCACCACTTTACTCAGACAGTAGCCAATTACCTATTCATTTCTTTGCTACGTTGCTGACTTATTAAAAAAAAAATTCTGACTTAACACCTTTTCCACTGCGGACGGCAGAATAGAGCACAATACCGCGTTCACCTTATTATCATTTACACCGCTCATTACTACGATGCGGCCGAGAATGGACACAAACGACCTCTCGCCGCTTATGGGAAGCCAAGGAGATCGGCTTTTTCGAAAATTTACTAGCTAGCCAGTGACCTGGGTCCGATTCTCCTAATTTTAACATGCAATAGGATCACTTTTGAGTCTCAATAGTAGAATTTTGCGCTCTGTCGTTCTGTTTTTGGTACATTCTTCTATTTAAATATATATAAATATATCCACTAAATTTTCACACCGCCATCACGTCCCAAGTTAAGCTTGAAGCCTGTATTATGGGTACTAAACTACGGATGAACATACTTTTTTTTGTAAATACATACATATTATACATAGAACACCCAGACCAATACAAACAGAGATGTTCCTGCACACAAATGTTTGTACTGCCTCGGGACTGAACCCGGGACCCTTGGTGTAGTAGCTGACGTCTTAACGTTTACACCAGATAAGTCGTCAAATTTTAAAACGCAATAGGATTACTAGAGAGTCTCAATAGAAAAATTTTACGCTCTGACGTTGTTTTATGGTAAATTTTAATTGGTAACACCATTGAAATACATTCTACTATATACCTAACTACCATTTTAAACAATTAGCGTTAAATTTGTACCGGAACACCAATTTTACACCAATTTTTATTTTTTATTAAGTGTCGTAAATATAATATCAATCAAATAAGTGGAATTGAAGCCCGGAATGGTGACGTCCTGGAGACCGTTTCGATTGTTTCGGTATCGATAACGTTAATCATTTTCTCACGACGTTTTTGCTTTTGTTTACTGTGTGCTTCATGACGGGCTTGATATTTTAGTTGTTAGCGACCCTGTTACTCCAAAAATCTTAAGTTTGCAACTCGCCGAGATTTATGCCAATCAGGACATACATTCGAAAGAAAAAAAGAAAACATTTTAACGCATCACAACACAATTACATTAATATATATCATAAAAAAGCGAGCGTCGGTGAATTACTGGTGTGGACTGTTAGCTTGTGATCTGGAGGGTGCAGAATTAAATCCCGCCACGTATCAAAAAAGTCAATGTATTTACAGATTTTTGAAATTATATGCACGTTTACCCGACGCTCTTACGGTAAAGGAAAACATGGTGAGGAAACTGCACACGCCTACGAAGAAATTTAAAGGTGCGTGAAGTCGACCAATCCGCACTGGGGCCGCGTGGACGACTAAGGCCTAGATACCCTTTACGAGTAAGGAGGGACGACTCGGTGGGGACGTCTAATGGGCTGATGATGACAAGAAAAGAATAAACTTAAAAATAACAATTTCACTACGAACACAGAAAAAAACATGGTGTGCTACGATACCTAAATCAAACCGACTCATCTTAAGCCAAGGACTCCAATAAGCGAACTCTGACGCAGATTTTCAGTGAGCCCGGCTGAGTAGATGGGCGGTCTTACATTCAATACATTCTCGATGACTTGCGTTAGGTCGTGTGTAAAGGCTGGGATGAGGAAACAGAGGAACAGAATAGCTGGCGTAAAATCTGGAAGACATGTCGAGCAGTGGATTGCGATAAATTGCTATTAAGAGAACAGAAATTACAGGTTTGATTCTCTCTAGAGGTTTTGGTATGGGTGCATACCAAAACCTCCAGAGAGAATCAAACCTGTTATATTCAGTCATACAGTCCACAGCTTAACCCTTTGAGTGCCAAAGACGTCTTAAAGCGTCACAAACGTAGATTTTCCATTGTGTCTAGATTCTTGGTAGTCAATTTTCAAAAGAAATTCCATAGTCTTGTTATAAAGCAGCAAGTCAGATTGTTGAACAACCATAACGACTCTGGTGTCAGGAACCCTTGACAACTGAACTTGGAACTTACGGATTTTAACTCTTGAGTAAGGCTGTTAGACATTTTGTGAACCGACCGCCATACGAGTAGCAAATCGACGATTTATCTTACGTATAAGTCAATCATGTGACTTTATGTTATTAGTGTACAGGGCGGTCAGAACGCTCACCTGATGGTAAGTGATACGCGTGACCATGACATAGCGGCATTGAAGGAGACCAAAAATTGATTGACAGTTAGTATTCTCGTCAATGCTACACTGCGTCTGACACTAAAGACAAAAGTTGTTAGGTCTCTCATACCCGGTAATTTCACTTATGTTATGGTAATGGCAATAGTAACTTTCAGATACGGTCTTAAGTGGGATGCGAACAAACAAAGCCCTAATCACGTAGCTGTTTTAACTATTAAGTTGTGCATTGGACCGCTAGACCTCGCATGTAGTTCTAAAAATGCCGTCTTTCTAAAAGAGTAAATAAAAAAAATATATGTAAAAAAACGCATACAAATTGCATCTCTTTGAAATGCTCCCGTTAAAGTTGACCTGTGTTACGAGAGACAGGCTCCTCCTCAAAATTACAATTTGTTATTACAAGTGTTTTAACATGCAGCTAGTGGATAGAGATATTAAATACGATTACGTATATTAAATACGTATACGTAAGAGTATACGCTCTTATTTTATCGATTATGGGATAAGCGTTTTTGCGGACCTTACCTATTGTCAAACGAATGTGTTTTAGCAAGTAGGAAATCTTTAGTAGCACTGGTAAAAAGCATAGTAACATTAATGAGATCCTTTGTCCATTTACAGATTGTAGTGTTTGAAAAACCTAAGGCTTTTCACAGTCTAGGAAAGTTAAGTGTTATTAAGTGCTTACTATATTAAGAATATCAGTTTCTTAGACTATAGGAATTTTTGTAGGTACAAAATCGTGTTCAGAAACAAATTTAAGTTTACTAACCAATTGCCGGATTCGTGGGATCTTATTTATATATTCTAAAAAGCCAATTCATATGTTACGTGATAATAATTAAATAAATGCAAACAGCGACATCTAGCCCCTAACTAAGCACTAGCCGGTAAAATGGGTACTAAACAACGGATAAACATACTTATATATTTTTTTTGTAAATACATATATATTATACATAGAAAACACCCAGACCAATACAAACTGACCTGTTCATGCACACAAATGGTGTACGCCGACGTCTCAGCCATTGCACTCCTTGATGGGTCATCCTCAGATGGTCATCGTTATATTAAACAATAATAAATACTTCTCAACGCTAGCGAAGCCGCGGACAAAAGCTAGTATTTTATATATTTTAATCTCCGAAAGGAACCTAGTATGCGTTGGCCTTAACTTGAAACAACAGTTCCCATAAGAACTTCACCCGAGTCAACAGCCCGATGAAGCGACCGTTTTGGACTCAGCCAGTTTTTGCACGCGCTAAGAGCCTACCGACATTGTATTACAAATTGTAATATAACCATGAAAGGCGCTGATCATGTACTGTTGGGTAATTAGGCATTTATACCCCGCTAATATGAGGGGTAAAAAGAGGTTAACGATGAGATTTCCTTAGTTAAGGTGTTGTTAACATTGTAATGTCGTGTTTATTTACACAAAGGTTTGAGATTTTGTTGTGTTTTAATGTTATTTTAAAGCAACAACAGGTCATCATTTTAAAATAATTAAGTTAATTACCTTACAATATAAGTACAGGAGGCTGAGGTTCGAATCCCGCCATGTACATTATCCGACGCTCTTACGGTGAAGAAAAAATCGTGAGGAAACCTGCGCACGCATGTGAAGAGATTCAGAAGTTGTCCGTGAAGTCGTCCAACCGCACTGGGCTCGCGGACGACTAAGGCCTAATCACCCTATACGGTAGGCTCGTGCCCCTCGTGGGGAAGTTTAATGATCTGATGATGACCTACAATATATTAAATACTTGAGTTTTTAAATAATTTGTATTTGCTTATGATTTATATTGTAAAAATAAAAAAAATGATTACATTCGAAACAATGAGTGAGTCGCGGCCCTATACATAGCTATGCTGAGCGAGAAGGTTGTGGTTTGCAGTGGGACATTATAGGCTGTAGGTTATCATTTATCAATGATTAATGAGGTTAACAAAAATAAAAACTGACCTACTTTTTTGCAATTTCAACTCATCAATTATATAGCAGGCAACATTTTGCAAACACTTCATTACAAAAGTATGTCGAATTTTTTACAAATAGCAATGCCCTCTGAGCCTTAAGCTAAATAAAGCCCAGTAAATCATCGGCACACTGTAATTGCGCCGATTTAGATATAAACCATTATTAAACTGATATCGGTAAACATAGTATCGAAATAGCTGGACTTAAATTGACGGTAGTTTTTTATCAAAGTAAGCAGTTTGGCCACCTGGTGAGTGGCAAATGCTGCACATAATACAGCATAGATTCCAAAAAAGAGACATACATGTTTATAGGTGGTAGACTCGGTACTAAGTCGCCTAGGTAGGTACCACCGGTGCCAGATATCATCCCGTGAAACAGGAGTGTTATGCACTTTTATGTTTCGGGATGAGGGCACTGTAAGTACCTAGTGAAATTACCGAGTATAAGGGACATCTGTTGACTTGGGTGACGGGCGCAGTGCGGTATTGATGGAAATAATAACTATCTATCAGTTGTTAGTTTTCTTCAAGCCGCTCTGTCATGGTCAGGCACTTACCATCGGGTGAGCGTTCTGACCATCCTCTACACTTTGTAAATATAAAAAAGAGATTAAGCATAGTTGTTCCTGCCTGTCCTCACTCTTCAGCTCGGATCCCAACGCACCGGTTTACCGTTAGTCTGGGCCTCTCTCGCCAATTGCCCCGGGAATCTGTGACATTCATTTCCCCTCAACAGTGCGTGTTTATCCAAAAAAATACAGGCAACACCCGAAACACATTTTTGTTTTGATTTCTTAATAGGTAATATTAATATTTACTGACATTTGGTCCCAAAGTAAGCATTTAGGCTGTGATATGGGTTCTAAACAACGAATAAACATATTTTTTTAAAACCACCAGACAACACCCAGACCAATACAGACATATCCATGCAAAATGTTTGTACTGCCCAGGATCGAACCCTTGGTGTAGTAGCCGCGCGACGTCGCAACCTACCCCACATGGGTTGACTGGGTTGTTGAAATTTACAATCGTTTTATTAATTAAACACTCAATTCACTATTGGACAGAGGTAATAACTTTTCACCTTTTCTCTTTTCACATCAGTATTCCGAAAATAAGATCATTAAACCTATCCCAACGTTCAATTTATTAACGCACTGCTACCGTTATCTACGCATTTTATACAATGTTGAATCACTTCCGAATATCGCTCAAAGCCTTTTGCGCCAAGCTATTCTCAGCAAGCCTCCACCAGAAACGCTTTTATAAGCTGTCGGTCAATCATGTAGGACGTCCTACGCTACACTTGCTAAACCGCGGTCACCGCTCCAGAATCTGCTCCAACGGACAGCGGTCCTGCAATGTATGATTCTCTTACTCGTAATGCCACGTTAACGTTATTTAACTTATAGAAGTCGATTGAAGTTATTTATATTTTCTAGTCATCCTAATTAGCTGGTGATTTACTTGAAAACTTTTATTAATCTTTGAATGATACCTTATAAACACAATTTCAACATTAGAACTTCTTTGAACTACGAAGCCTTCCAGTCATTAAGTCTTATATTGCTCAAAGCGGGTCGCTTTGTAAGCCCCCGGTTTTTACCGTAATTGATGTTTTTTCGTATCCGATCATAGGCTACCATTAAAAGCGGTTAGGGTTTTAAAAAAAATCACACATCTATTAAACTGATTAGATTCCTATACGTAATTTATTGTTGAGCTGTGAGCCAGTCTCTGGGCACAATGTCCGCTAGAGAGAGGCGGGTAGATGTTTAGAGAGGGCCAGGTATAGTGGGCCTTGCAAGGTTGATTTTAGTTGCGTAGACGCAAGCTTCAGGTTAGGTTGTTGCCTGGTGTGCGCACGCCCCTATTCGCGATGTCCCAAAAACTCACGACGTATCCAGGACTGGTATGAAATATGAAAAATGTGGATGTTAGGTAAACGTATGAGTGTAGTACAAATCTTAGGCACTGATTAGAAACAGTTTGTAGGAAAGTGAAAATTAGGTAAATAGTAAATAGAAACTTGCCCGTGTGGACTGGACAAACAGTTTTTTAATTTATTGATTTCACATTAATTGTGGACGCTTTTGTTATGTGTATGTTAAATACAATTGTGTTTTTGTGACTTGTGTCTCTTATTAACTTGATCGGGTTGAAGTAAGAAATTTGTTTACTTCGGGGGATACAAGGTAGGTGTTTAATTAATTGTTTGGCCAGTTATGCTAAAAGTTAAAATATTAAGAAAGAAATGTAGGTAGTTTTCCAGTTAGAAATCCATACGGTAGCAGGTTGAAGTCAGTGTCAAATCTTAAAGTTATTAGGGTTCGTTTTTCCCTACTTGCATTTTTTATACGTATAGTATAGGTTTTTATACTAAATACAGTACAGTTGTGTAGTATAGATGGAAAAAGTATATTTACAGTACCTACATTTTTAATCAACACACACATAATAAACATACCTACCTTTTTTAGCCACGTATTCTAATGAACATACCTACATTTATATATATTTAACTAATGTAAATACAATAAAAACAATGTAATAAATAGTCTTAATTCCTCTAATCACATACATTTGTTCAGGATACACGCGTTCTTGGACTTTATTTTCATGTAAGACTGATGCCTATGAGATGCCTAGGTATTACCTAGGTATATCCGTTTTACAGGTAGCAAGCAAGAAATGAATACTTATATAATTGAATATTTAAACAAGTTGCGGGATACCGTTATCGATATGATTGACTTATAAATATAAATAAATACATAATAATATAAATAATACTTGGTGGTAGACTCGATACTGAGTCGTTTAGGTAGGTACCACCGCAGTGCTAGACATCATCCCGTGAAACAGGAGTGTCATGCACTTTTGTGTTTCGGGATGAGGGCACTGTAGCTAGTGAAATTACCGGGTATAAGAGACCTAACATCTGTTGTCTCGGGTGACGGGCGCAGAGCGGCATTGATGGAGGATAATAACTATCAGTTGATGGTCTCCTTTAATGCCGCTCTGTCATGGTCTGGCGTATTACTTACCGTCCGGTGAACGTTGACCGTTCTGTACACTAATAACATAAAAAAAATGACTGCCTAGTGCTTACTTATCTAACAGTATTAATTCGATTTAAACATATCTGTCATGTTTGCTATTCTTGAAACAACATGTTGGCATTTTTAGAATGTGTACGAATGTATGTATAAACTATACCTACATGTATAACATTATTCGGTAACTAAAATATATTACACCCTAAACACTTAAAAATAAATAATTAAAACTAAAAAATATAATTAAAAGAAATCCCTTTCGGCAAAGTTCCGAAAATACTGGCAGCGTTACCCCTTTGGATTGCCAGACTGATTCTTTGTCCAAGGTAGCTGCCAGATCTTCGGTCACCTGTGACGTCGACTAACCTTTTGGAAATCTCTTTGAAAAGCCTCAAAGCACTAGGACCCCACGGACCAAGGGTCTCGACACCGAACGGAACAAAATCATATTCGGAGACCAGACCCCTGTATTTGCATGCTTTGGTTAATACTAAACTAGTAAATATATGGACTTAGGATTCCAGCACACATAATTCAGGACCCTGCGACCTCCAATACGCATTGGCCCTGAGATTAGAACTCCACAATAAAAGTCGGGGAGACATTTTCGAAAACACATTGGTACGTGGCGGGATTAGAACTTGCACACTCCAGATCGGCAGGCAACTGGCCACACCAATGAGCCACCGCCGCTCCATTAAAATATATGATACATAAAAATAAGGTAATGTAGGGTTATCAATCTGTATATTATGTGAACGAAAATTTTGGTATTTTCAATAAACATAACTCAAGAAAGGCTGAATCGATTTAGCTGAAAATTATAGTAAGGTAGCTTAAAACCAGGAGACGGATATAAGATACTTTATTGCCAGTCAGCAGGGTCAGCTTAGTTAAATATAAAACACTAGGTATCTATCCATTCATCGAATTAAACTATCTGTAATAGCCTCCGTGGGGTCTCTCCACCACAAAGTTAAAGACACATTGTACGATTTTTCCCAGTTTCAGACATTGCAGCCTGAATCACCTAAATGTCCGAAAAGAAAGATTAGTTCGTGCTACGAGGGTAATTCAAGGGGTCGGCCAGGGGGTAAAAATCGAAAGAACAGTATAATGTAAATGAAATCCAACTTCGGATATAAACGAACTTCAACTTAATATGGTTAGTTAAGTTAGGTAAGTTAACATGCACGCGGTGATTGTGGAGCACTGAAAGTGAACGAAGGACTTAAGGTTTTTGTCGGTCACCTGTCCGATTTTTGGCCATGGCGGTAGTTACATAACTATCATGATCGTCAACCAAACTCGCTAGCTGATACGCCATCGAACTCTTCAGGGGGAGCACTTGAATTAACCGTTATACCTTGAATTAACCGTTGCTAAGCAATTTCCCTTCTCAGGAACATGTATATTGTAAGACATAGTTATATGTCATGATAAAGGGTCTTTTGTTACAACCTGTCGATAGAGCCGCCGGTGCGTGTCGTTATTCCGTAACCATGGCAACTGGACTGGAAATAGAATGAAAGCTGCGGTGAGATGCGAATACGAGAACCTAGAACCTAGTGCTTTGAAAATACTAACAATATGTTTAGAACGCGTATGGAAAATCGTTTATGAGATTTGGACGCGCAAATGATGGAAGATCTTTATCTTTGATAAGTATTGTAGTTACTTATGATAGTAGAGTCATCAGAAACCTCATTGGACAACAACTCCAAATTGGTTAATTTTGAGTTTGAATGTGAATTAAGATTGTTATTTTTAGTTTGAAGAAATTGAGTGACTTATATGACTAATATTTTTTTATTACTGAATTTAATAATGAATTTGAATTCGAGTTGAGTGCCAGGTATCGTCCCGTGAAATAAGAGTGCTATGCACTTTTGTGTTTCGGGATGGGGGCACTAGCTAGTTAGTACCCGATATAAGAGACCTAACATCTGTTTTCTCAGTTGACGGGCGCAGTGCGGCATTGATGGAGAATGACAACTGTTTATTAGTTGTTGGTTTCCTTCAATGCAGCTCAGTCATGCTCAGGCGTATCACTTACCATCAGGCAAACGTCCTGATCGCCCTGTGCACTTGGCAACATAAAAAAAGAAATGATTTGATTAAATAATGAATTTCCACATCATAATTGCTAAAAAAAATCATTTCTAACAGTAAATACATTAATATTATACTGCTTATACAAAATTAACGACTTAATTCAACTGTATAATTCTACACTAAATTTATCGGGTAAACACTATTTTATCATCAGCTCATATACATCCTTACCATGGGTACGAGCTCGTGGTTGTATAGGCCTTAGTCGTCCATGTGGGCCCAGTGCGGATTGGCCGACTTCACGCGCAAACTTTGAATCTCTTCGCAGGCGTGCGCAGGTTTTCTCACGGTGTTTTTCTTCACCGTAAGAGCATCGGATAAACGTACATATAATTTTCGAAAATTCGAAAAGACATTGGTACGTGGCGGGTTTTAAACCTGCTCCCTAGATCGGAAGCAACAGTCCACACCAATGAACCACCGATGCTTTTACCCATTTTGTTTGCCAGTAATTACATGCATGTAATATTAAATATACCTACGAGTACGGTAGCTTACTAAAGACACAGTTTCAACCTTCACGTTCTCGTCCACTGCTGGATGAACGAGTCTGGAAGACATGCCACGAAGACTTTCAGCACTTAAGAGTTTCGGGTCTTTTCACCCACAGTGTTGGTCTAATGAATGTCAGCGCTTGCCGAGAAGCTTTCTTAGTTATATGGAAAAATAGACCACAAGCTTTTGAGTTTGATTTAGATATCAAAAGATGTATGCTTAGGTCCTTTACATCCAATATCCATAATATCACTGTATACGAAACAATTACCTACCACGCTACAACATAAAAAAATACATGTTTTTCAAAACTGTTTTTTATTATTACATATAGTTAAATAGTCTTTTTACATAATTTTATTATATTTATGGGCCTTCATAGGCTAATGACGATAGTTATAAAAAAATAACTCTTTACCTAGCCTTAAGACAGAATAATCTAGGTGTAGGTACAAAGCTATTATTTTAAATCTGTTGTTCAAATAAAAAAAATAATGGACCGTTTGCCTTAGCAAACGGTCCGTTATTTTTTATTAGGCCTTAGTCGTCCACGCGGGCCCAGTGCGGATTGGACGACTTCACACACAACCTTCGAATCACTTCGCAGGTGTGCATGAAGGTTTCCTCACGATGTTTTCCTTCACCGTAAGAGCGTCGGATAACGTACATATATTTTCGAAAATTCGAAAACACATTGGTACGTGTCGGGATTTTAACCTCAGCCCTCCCGGTAGGAAGGCGACAGTCCACACCATTGAGCCACCGACGCTCTAAGACCACATATATGAATTGAATTCATATTTTATTTTGTAGATAACCTTTTGACGTTGTTTATGAGGCTTTGACCGTTTGAAACTTAATACACAGCCATGTAAACACTTTTATTACGCATAACCGTACGCAAATGAAATAAATCAAGCAAAATGCCACCAAACAAGCTTTCTAAAGTTAAACACTCGCCAGTCCGACTCATTGTTAACTTTAAACCGATCATTACAATTCCAGTTTTGACGCTTCAACGTCGAAACAAAAGCTGCAAGTTGTGAGAGCTAAATTGTTTAATGGACACTTACGTCGGAGTAAGACGTATACCTACAATTTACTTAAAAATAAATTGTTTTTCCGACGGACTGTATTTTAATTTGTTTTCAACAGACACAGATCACAGATCTTTAAAATTTAACATTGTAGACAATATTTAGGATTTTTGTAAAATAATCATGGAAAGAATATTATTGAGAATGTCGAAAATACATTTTATAACCCTATTTCGCCATAAATACTTTTATTATAAGACGAAATCGATTAGTAATAGTTTTACCTATAATAATCAATAATTACTATAAATATTTTGACAAATCCATAATATGTAAAACAATCCAACTGTAGGTATGCAATTGTTAATCCAATGCTTTTAAATATTTAATCACACATTTGTAACTCAATCGATTGTCAGACATCGATATAAAAATAAACACTGGCTACCTGCACTTTAGAAAAAAAAACATTCGAATTTCAAACTTCAAAAAAGGAACAAAAGCGGAAAATGAGTGCGTTGCGTGCCGCCCTCTCGCGTTCCGCTTCGCACGGAAGGTGTGTCGACTTTTTGTGCATTCGATAATCGAACGGGTAAATTGAAACCTCGCCGATAACATTTGCGTGTCATATTTTTAGTCCGATTTATGTGTTTTGTTTTTATATTAAAATGGAAAACAAACATTTCGTTTTACTTTGTAACACGGTGCCGCGTGAATCTTTTGTAATCTTTCCAGAAGGTTCCGTATTGCAAACAAAATGACAATTATTGGAACAAATTTTTCATAAGTAAAAACCGCACCTATTTCTGAGTCCATTTCTAGATCTCAGCCTAGATTATAACCCTTATTCTGCTTACATTGTAAAATTAATTTTGTAATGTCCGAAGGAGGCAGATGTTTGCGGATTAATTAATTAATGTAGATTAGTACCTATGTGCAGACGGAGAATTAAACACGAGAGATATTATGTTGATATAGCACACAATTATATTTACAAGTACTATAAGCTGTGGCCGCGACTTCGTCCGTGTGGAAATAAGTGTTACTCCTCATAACATCAGTAATCTGCCATGAAAGTCCTGAAAAATCGGTCATGCCAAAGATGTAAA